>JAWLRI010000035.1:1428462-1469167 GCA_034781795.1 Crypturellus tataupa | reverse complement strand
TACTTTTCTGTTTTAATTAGGTAAGGAGAGAGAGAAGTTTGCCACAAGTTTTTAACATTGTACCTGTATTCAGTGTGATTGGAGCAAGTTCTGTGTGACAATTCATGTGGTTCAAACAGTAACAGTTGTCGCTTTTTATATATATATTTTCTGATATACCTCTGGTATTTCACTAACAGGAGAAAGGTGGAAAAAAATGACCACATATGATAGTTACTTTGGCATGAAGAGCCATTACTGTGACACTATTTCTGCCTTTTAAAATAAGTAAGACAACCTTAACATTTGAGGGTTTTTTGCCCGAGACAGCATAGTAAGGAGAGAATGGTGCAAACTTTTCACTAGAGATAAAGATATCAGCTTTATGGCAATGCTGTTTTCCCCAATTGAGGTGTTTTTTTTTTCTTTTTTTTCCTGGCGTTGCAGAGTGGTGAAGTCTTAAAGTTTCTTTGGTCAGTGCCTTGGTGCTGCCTCCCAGTCCAGGTCTGGCCCCGCACATGTGCCAGCACCAGCCTCCTGGCACCGGGGCAGACCTGACCTTTGGCTGTTCCTTACTTGGGCAGTTCATCCCCAAGCAGCCTTTGGCTAACAGGTGTTTCAGAGGATGACCCTTTGATCTTTAAATATTCATTATTTTATTCCTTAGAGCGTAGCCAGCCCTCAGAGCACCCTCTAGAGCCAAAGCAGCAATATCCCGCCAGGATTAAGTTTCACAGGGGTCTTGTCTTGCTTCGGGTTTGCAGTCTGAAGTCTTTCATAGAGCAGTTTGTCAACCAGATGGCCTTTTGAGTGGGCAGCCGTCTACATCCCGGGTTAAGGCTTTGGGGCCGCAGCGTGGGAGGATGCCACGTTTAGCGGCCGCTCGCAGCGAGCGGGTAAGGAGGAAGCGTGGACGTCACTTCAGCTTGAGGACTGCCACGGCACCAGTGCCAAGCAGCCCTGCGATCCAGCTCTGTCAGCCTGTATTGCTGAAGCTGATAAAGTAATCGCCAAAACCGCACACACACACACAGGTTAGAGAGCGGAGGAGACCCCCACCGACACACACAGAAATGGGGAAGATCCTCACTCCTAGCGGAGCTGTGCCAGGCTCCCACAGCATCCCTGTGTGCTAAGGTGGGACACAGATACACAGTTTGTCAGCAAAAGGCTGGTTCTGCTCAGAGATGCTGTATTTCCCCTTACCTTTGCACCTGAAGTTGCACACGTAACTATTAGTATGTACAATTTGGGAGGAGGTCCCTTAGCAGTGTTGCTCACTTGCCACAAAAGGGGAAGTGTCCTGGAGCGCGCAGCTAGGTCAGGAAGTACAGATTTAGCAAACCAGCAAAGGAACCTGAGCACCACCCCTCCGAAATTGCCTCCACCTAAATCAACATACGTGAAGATAATGTCTCATTGTTCTTGCAGGCTAAAACTGATATATATATTTATATTTCTAAAACATTTCCAAACTGTCATCTGCTTACAAATTTTGAAGGAGCTTAAAAACAGACCGAAGGAGGCTGCTGAAAGGCGGGGAGCCCTGCACAACCCGTGTGCTTGCGACAGGAATGGTAACTCACCACTGTAGCAGCGTGAGCTGCCGGCCTGCCTTTCTAGCCCAGCCTGGCTTCGTAACTCCGCAGGGGCTGCCACCAAGAACCAGCAGTGTCCCCAAGAACACTGAGCAACCATCTGATCGTTTAACCCGTTTGTGTCTTCCTAGGTGGTATCACGATGGCCTCACGCGGCACGCGGCGGAAGCGCTGCTGCTCTCCAACGGGCAGGATGGAAGTTACCTCTTGAGGAAGAGCAACGAAAAGGAAGGCCTTTACTCCCTCTCTGTAAGGTAGGGCTGTGGGCAGAGTGACTGGCTTTTATCTAACACTACCCAGCTGATGGCTCTGAGGTCCTCACTTAGTCCCATACTTGTTCACAGCTGTCCTGCGCTGAGATGACCTACAAGTTTCTTTCAAGGGTGTGAACAGGAATTATTTAAATACATGTTTCTGGTTGTAGAATTCAGCTGAATGACATGTTGGTAGAAAGAAGAAAGACTTTGAAAAAAAAAAAATAGAGCAATTTCCACTTCAGAGTATGAATTCATCTTCCTAGGAAAGACATCATTATATAGCTTGATTGTATAGGTTTCTTCTCGCATCTTTGAATATAAAAATCTTTGTCAGGAGTTCAAGAAACAGACTGAGGAGAGAGGTTTTACGAGGAAGAAATCATAGTACTAAATATGTAGATAACAATTGATAACTTGACCAGTTTATGCACAGTCTGCTGCAATATAGCTCACCGTACCCCCTCCCAGAAACAACCATCTCTGGGAGATGAAGTATTTACAACCAGTGTCACTCATTCTGGGCTGTTTTAGCCAGTACTGCAGGACCAAATTGAGCAACATCCCAGAATAAATCAAGTCATCAGAATTACAGCAGTTTACAGCAGCTGAGGATGCAGAGCACACACCATCCAACCTATACCTCACTACTGAACACATATAAGGACCCTTTAAAGAGGCTAAGACATGGAAATGTGTTAGATCAAAAGGCTGTTGCTGCCCCTCAGGTGAATGGGTGCAATCAACAGGGTAGTACATTAATTAAAGAGGCTTAATATATCTTACACATTTACCAAAGGCTAAAAGAGTTAGTGCATTTGATCTAATTTCACTGCAAACTGAGCCTACAGACCAGAGCTCAGCTGGATCACAGTAACTCTTTAAGCTAAGGTCACTATAATAGATACATTACACTAGTTATTCACAATGCTAATAGGCAAGAATACAGCACATGCCCTTGAGATCAGTGATTTTCCATGTATTCAATACCAGGAGCATTTATAATTTGGAAGTGTAGCCATTTGGAAGCTGAGGGAAGTACTATTTGTGCACACGCTGTTCCACAAAGGTACAAAAGACAAATACAGTTTGCTTCACTGGCCTTTATAGAAAGTCCTAGAGCAAATATTCCCATACTTACAGACACTATAAACATTATGGATAGCCATTTATACAAAAAGTTTGAGGGGGTGCATATATGTGCGTGTGTGGACTGGGTCTGGCTCAGCGATCCGTCTATTACAGTAAAATTTAAATTGTTTAAATTAACACTTTAGCTTGTATTTCCTATTAAAAGAAATTAAATAAGTGGTCAAAATGAATTCCCTGCCTTAAATCTAGCCTTAAAATAACCAGAAGAGCCTACTTCAGGCCAATTCTGGTGCTTTATTCAACTCTCTACATAGGATCAAGAATCACTTACTGCATTATTAGAAACACAGAGTATCCCAAACCAGAGCCTGGACCATGATATTTTACTGCATTATGTTAGTTTTGTGGTGATAAAACACTTCAAGGTGAAAATAAGTATTTCAATAGAGTTGTATTTACTCATTTTATATTGCCTAAGTTCTTCTTTACATTTTTTAACTAATACAGAAATTGATTTTGTTCTGATACGTTTATATAGAAACGATCATTTTAGACATTCTGGCTGTCACAGTCTATCTGTCCTAAACTCCCCCTAGAAACTTCAGTTGTTGCTAGGGTTTGTTTTAATAGGACACAGTGCTTGGGATCTTCATTGATGAATGTGTATTGAGGTGCTAGAGAGACGGATTGCACACACTGAAACCGCCTCCCCGGCTGTGTTAGCCAACTTGAAGAAGGACCCAGGAAATGGAGCAAAGATGCTGTCCTTGCAACACGGTGCTTCTCGTGAAGCTGGGTGAGAGCTTTGACAGAGCAGCAAGGGGCCAGGGCAGCTATTTCACATACAGCCCCGAGCATCCCGTGCCCGAGCTGCCCCGAGGCAAAGGCCTCCTCGTAGGGCAGGAGACACTGACAGATGCACACTCTGCAACTTCATTCACATCTCCAGCACAGCTTAAAGATGTATGTTTGCTCCACTAGCTTCTAGGAATACATTATAAGACCCTTTCTGCACACATTTTCAGCATATTTGTTTAATATATTTTTTCCTGAGCCTGATTTTGTCGGGGCTGTTTTGGATGCTTAATAACACTAACACTTCCTCATCAGGGAGGTGCTCCAAGTGCTTCGCTGACTCCAGAACTCAAAATAAGCAACCGCCCCAGAAGTGGAGGCCTTGCACACCTCTAAATATAGTCAGCCTTCATAAGCAAATGATTTGACTGTCCCAAGAGAAAAAGGGCTGCAGTTCATGGTAGTGCCCACGATAGAGGGTCCATTTGTGTGAGAACAAAGCAGATTTTGAAAAATTTTTGGAGGGGGGAAAGAAGGCCTTAGGTGACTAAAGTTATGAAATCTATACTCATCTGTAAATCAGTGGTAATTATTAAAAACAGATGTGGTTTTTCAAATGTGTTGCCTATATGTGTAGGATGGCAACAACACTGACATTACTGGCAGGACAGAGATTTTCCACCTGCAACCTGGGGACGCCTTTGTGTATGTTGAACTGTCGGCCGCTGCATGAAGCAGCCCCTGCAAGTCTGGATTTTCCTGCGATGAAAACTGCTATTCACAGACTGTAGGTACCCAAATGTCTTAGGCATTTACGTCTTGACAGATTTTTCATTTTCTATTGTAGGGGAAAAGATTCTGTGAAACACTTCCATGTGGAACATACAGGAACTACATTCAAATTTGGATTTAATGAATTTCCTAACTTGAAGGAATTAGTCATGCATTTTGCAAATCAACCTTTAATTGGAAGCGAGACAGGTAAGGAGAGCCCTGTGTGCACATAGATTTTCTTTTCGCTGTGCTTCACATAATGCAAGCCAAGCTCCTTTTACTCTGATCTTTATCAGCTACCTGTGTTGCTGATGAGCTCCTCTTCAGACCTTCTTTCTAAGTATATCTTTTGTACCAATAAGCTCTTCTCTCCCCTCCAAGTCAGGCATAGCACCCACAAGCCCAACCTTGTAAAGGTTTCAGATGACATACAGAAATATTCAGGCACACATTAATTGCCTCTGTTACAGCCATTAGTAATTAAGGGCTTGGTGTTATGTGATCTCTGCGGACAGGATCAATGGTGCTGAGTGATGGGCTCACTTGTCAGTTTAAAGCTCCCTAATCAGATTCTGCTGGCTCTGTGAAACCTCTTAAATTTAAGCTGGAAATGCCACAAGCATGAAGAATTGCAGTAAAGAAATGGAAAATAGCTTTCCCCCACCCCCTCAATCATCTTCCCTCCACTGGAGCTGCTTTTACTGCAGGAGAGACCACCAGACCCTCTCAGGCTGGTGCTGGGCACAGCAGGCTCAACCCTGCAGCATGGGCTGTGCTGGGCAGTGGCTGTTGCAGCAGTTATTTCGTATGGGCACAGCAGCAAGTTGGGCTCCGAACCCAACAACCCTCATCCTGCTACAGGCTCGTTTCTGCTTTGCATTGCTGTGTGTGTTCACATCCTTTTTCCCCTACATCAAAATTTACACTTCCTCCTGAACTACAGATAAAGAGGAAATTAAGGCTAACGTCATCTGTGTGATTTTCTTGAACAGCGAGCTGATTATTTAGTAGCAAGGCTAAGCAATACACTATCACATTTATCATTATCCAAAACAACAAGATTAAAATGTAACTTATTTATTTACCATTTTAATAGGATTTGGAAAACATTTAGGAACTTAGAATCACAAGCCAAACAGAAAAGCCAAAGTTACTCTAACTTGACTAAAATTTCCAAGAACGCAGCTACATGCTGATCTTGTTCTTCCTCAGAAACACAAACACACGGAAAGACTTTTGCTGCAGGGCAGCTGGATCAGCTTTTACTAGTTCTTAAATAGTTACAGAATGACTCTGTGAAAGCATCTTCTGTGCAAGGAGAGAGGTGGAGCACTGCCTAGAAAAAACAAGCTTTCTAAAATGTCCTTCCAATTCCTATGTAAGAATCTGTGATGCACATAGGATAGTAGCAAGCCAGTGCGAGAGGCGAGGAGCAGTTTCCACAGACCAACAGGGGTTCTCAACTTCCTTTTAAGCGATAAACCTTTTCTCTCCCCTCCCCAGACTAGGAAAAATTAAGTTCATTCATACTTTGGGCCTATTCTGAGTCCAATATGTCACATTTGCATGCATGCCTGTGTGTGACCAGATTTCTGTTGGTTGTTTCATATATTATTTTTTCCACTTCCCTATAAAGCCCTTCCCTATATAGCACCTCCTACTACAAAACTTATTAAACTATATTTCACTGCCAAATGACAAAGGTATTTGTAGGCTTCCAGTCTATTTCTTAGCAAACCAAACATCCCTCCTCTTTAAGAGCTGACAATACCAGCACGAAATCAAAACGCAGCAACATTTGGTATCATTTAACAGCAGTAAGACTAGATGTTACAGCACTTACTATTTTAAGGAGGTTGTGCCCTACTGCAAATAGAATAAAAATGCAGCTCTTTGATGAGAGCCCACAGTAAATGTGGCCTTATAACTCAGTATTGCTGCTCTTCTTTCCAGGAACGCTAATCGTACTGAAGCACCCCTATCCACGGAAGGTCGAAGAACCTGCCATTTACGAGTCCGTCCGTGTCCACACCGCGATGCAGACAGGGAGGACAGAGGAGGATCTCGTCCCAAACGCGCCCTCAGTAAGTTGTGTTGTGGCACTAGGGGTTTCTCCCAGCAATTGCGGAAATCGGCTATGGAAAACACCTATAATTCAGGTTCTTATGGGGTGGCAAACACAGAAAGCCTTTGTCAATCAAAGCAGAACAGCAAGTTTTATTAGATACAGTCCCATGACAAATAAGGCCACTGGGAAAATATTCCCCAGAGCTGACCCACACACCTGGCCGTCCAAACACAGCTGTTCCGTATTCACTCCCCTTTTGAACATTAGTTTGAAGCTTTCATGCAATTTTTCTTTAATTCCTGCCACACCACACACCCACAAAACTCACATCATTCAGACAAGAGCTGGGCTGTATCCAGTAATACCTGGGTCAGACCGCCCGGGAAGCTGCTGTTTGGCAAATCTCTTACAGCCAGCGGGAAGTTTCTTCTCTCCACAGGTGAGGGGAAGAATACTGTAAGCAGCAGAACTGAGAAACTATCACAAGATTTACTCACATTTTGTCTCACTCAGTGAATAGGAACATTAGTTGGCAGGAAACAGCTAGTGGTACTAGACAAACTCACTGTTTCTTATTTTAGTAGTTGGCAATATACAGCCTAACAGGAAGGAAGAAAAGAGCAGCTCCAACTTTCTAAGTTTGTTAGAAAATGACCCTTTGAAATGAAAAGGGGTGGGAGGAGAAAAAGAAGAAGAAGATTTGTAAGACAGGAAGGAACCTCAAACTGAAGCATGACTCAAGCAAGATAATGATTATATTATATTAAAAATAGATATTTTCACATTAAAGCTTGTTTAAGAAGAAATAAACACACAAAAACCCCTTCAGAATCTGCTCGCCTTAAAGCACCAGGACGCTTGCTGAATTCTGCCACAGACTTGTGCCCAGCATAGAGAATGCAATATGATAGAGAAGAGTCTTCATACTTTCACCCCTAATAATTATGAGCGCAGTAAAAAAAAGGCTGTGCCACGTTAGAAGTTCTGCCTTTCTGGTATGAGAAACAAGAGAACATCTTCATATCCACTTGGGCCACCTGCTCTGACATCTGTGACTCACTCGGACAGTAATTAGAGACTTTAAATCCCTCGTATCTCATGTCTGAGCAAGACAGGTGGTTTGTCTAGGACAGTAGTGCCCAGAACAGAGAAAGGTGCTCTAATTTTTCTTTCCTTAAAAAAAAAAAAAAACCCAAAACACAAAAGAGTTAATTTAATAAGGATTAAAGTGGTTAAAAGAAGAGTTTTAATGTCTCCCTTAGTCATTCACAATCAGGCTGTTCCAACTTTACTTCCAAGGCAATATGACCCTTTTGCATACAACCAATAAACCTGATTTTTTTTCGAGAGCATATAGCAATTCACTAGACAAGAATCAGTTTACAAGGAGAACAGTCTCACAATTAGATCTCTACATAGAGTTTCAGCAAGTATCTGAACTGAAACCTAATTTTTCAGTAAGCGAGGAGCTTGCTGTGCCTAATTCCAGCAGCGGGCAGCCCCTGGTTGCTTCTGGTTTATTGTGTTTGGCTGCCAAGTCCTAAGGCAGGAGCTGGCACCGAGGGGCAGGGTCTCACGTGAGCCGGGGCAGCTCCCCACAGCAGGAATCCAGCTGAACCTGCTGCTGCCCCTGGGGATAAAGGCAGGAAGGGGATGTGTGAAACACAAGCACAGCCCCACATCTAACCCCATTCCCTTTCCTTCTTACTTCACAGCTTGGTACAAAGGAAGGATATTTGGTAAAACAAGGCAGAATAGTCAAGGTAAGAAAACCTCTGTTCCTGGCTTCCACCCTGCAGTCGCACACACAGGCCGGAGCCCAGAGGGAGCTGCGGTAGCTCTGCCCGCGCTGCTCTGTAGGGGAAGGAGCTACGGGCGCTGGGGGGACAGCAGAGCCAGACTTCGCACAGAGCTCGTCTCCCTGCGCCGCGATACACTGCAGCTCTCACAGGGGAGACCCCTCCCTTCTCCATCTTTCAGAACTGGAAGACGAGGTGGTTCACGCTGCATAGGAACGAACTGAAGTATTTCAAAGACCAGACAGTGAGTAGCAAACACGCGCTCTACTCTTTAAGTCTCCAAAGAGGAAAGCTGCAGCTGCCTCACACCTCCGCTTCTCACATGCACATATACAGGTCTCCCCTCCAGACCAGCTAACAGAGAGCTAGCAGCCCTATCGGGGCCTTTACTCAGCATGTCCCTGGGGCCCTTCCGCAAATACTGGTGTGTGCTTTCCTTCTCTTTCTTTACTCCTTTAATTTCCATAAGGCTGCAGTTTGTGGTGACTCTCATTTAGAGGGCTCCTCCCTCCTAGCGTTCTGCCATAGATTAACGTGTTACAGCTGGGGGAACAAAATAAAAAAAAGTTTGTCCTTAATGTTTCTATTTTAATCTTAAGAAGAATAAGAGTAGGACATACCTCTACACCCAGTTCAGGCTCCTCCATGGACACAGCCAAACATTTTACCTGTGCTTCACACACCCCTGCCAAGCCCCATGCCAAACAAATAAGAGTTTTTTACACAACAGGATACAGTTCCCCTCAGGCATTACCATTTATAACAGCTCTTGATTTATGGGCCTTCCATCAGTTTTCCCTGCAATTTGAGCCAACTTGACTTAGATTTCTAGGAGACCATTTGAGAGGGAAGAGCACCAAGCAGTTGAGTAGCACTTGTGACTCACCAAGCAAGAAGGCACCTCTGTGAGAAAGAGGCCTCCACGTTCTCCTGCCCTCGGGCAGCAGCTCCAGTTGCCTCCTGGTGCTGCTCTCGCTGCTGCAGGTACCTGCTGGGGAGAGGCTCCCACCCCTGAGCTACTCTAGCTGGAGGAAGCTGCTCTGCCCCTTCAGCTGCCCCTTACAAGGTGCTCAACAAGGTGAGGGTGAGAAGCAGGTGAGGACAGGGCACCCGCACCTGAACAGGGTTACACTCATAGGAGAGGCAGGCGGCAGCAGTGCCGCCTCTCCTCACGCACAACCCCAGTTCCTCCGGGCTGGCCCGAGGTCAGATACCCCTGTTGTTCATCCCATCACAACTAACTCTCCTGCTGCAGCAGCTGCTGTTCCCACTCTCAGTTGGTGTTTCTCCTGTTCCAGCTTCAGCCTTTAAAAGCGCTTTAGGAATTAATTGCCTCTCCAGCAGGTGGTTAGGACAAACCCCTGCACAAACATTCCCTAGGAAAGTGCTGTGGAAGGGATACCGAAGTTGTTACCGTGTTGGTCATGCTATAATGCATCAAACCTGTAGAGCTGCCGGCTCTGGGTTTCCTGTGTTAGTGCCACACTCTGGTTTTTGTCTAGGTCTAAACTGATCATCCTCTTTCTTGTGTGTAGCTGAGCTCGTCTTGCAGGAGCCCTGCTATCAATTTTAGATTGTGTTTACAGGGCTGTAGCTCTCACTCCTATGTCTGGAAAAAAAAAAAAAAAAAGGTCTGTGGAGGCCTGTGTGCACTGGGGATGAACTTACTTAAGTAGTTTTACCTTCTGTTTCCATTTTAACACCCGTTTATTTTCAAGGCCACAGAACCAATTCGGGCACTGGACTTAACTGAATGCTCAGCTGTGCAGTTCGACTACTCCCAGGAAAGAGTCAATTGCTTCTGGTAAAGTGCTGCATGTTTTTCCTGCCTTGTAAGAAAGCTCAGGACAGCTCAGAAGGAGGTTTAAAAGGCGGTTGCTTCTCAAAGCAACTTTGCTGGCCACAATTCTGATCTCCCTCACATGTGAGGCTGTTCTTGTCAACCAAACCGCCCTGCGTCCAGCTCCACTTTGCTGGAATCACCACTGCCAGAAAGGGCTTTTCTTGGTGAATAGGAAGTGGGGGGTAGGCCTGTTTTATTCTCCATAATCTCTATAATAATTATATATAATGATAATTCTCTAAGTTCATATAACTGCTGCGTAGGCCTGTGGACTTCTTCCTGATGAAAGGTTCCCAGCTCCCGAATTCAAACCTTGCAGCCGGTCACGGAGTCACCACTTCTGGGCCCAAACATGGGTCTTTCCCCATGCAAGCCTAGGACAGGCTGTCCCCGGTCTGTAAAGGACCCTAAGTGACACCTGGTTCAGCTCTGTTTGGGGCCTGTGCAAGAGCACAGCCTCACCCCGCTGCTCTACCATAATGAACGTGGTGCTGTTCTGGGAGGAGCTCCTGACTCTTTTATCAATTTAAGAAGCAGTTGCAATTGTTCTGCTTGCAGCTTAGTGTTCCCGCTAAGGACATACTACCTGTGTGCGAAAACCGGAATAGAGGCAGATGAGTGGATCAAAATCCTGCGATGGAAACTGGTAAGATGATGCTAGGTGGCAGCATGTGTCAGGCAGCCCTCGGTGCCGTCGGCACTGCCGGAATGAGAGAAAACAGTATTACGGCACAGAAGTGCCACAGTTCCCGGGATCCGTAAAGAAGGCAGCGATTGTTCTGTCTTCCTGGCCAACTAGGCTGGCACGTGTAGTTCAAATAAGGTATAGGCCTGCAAACCTGCTGTAGCGTTTTTGGCGTGTTACACATCCTGGTTATGAAGAAGGAATTACTTGTGCCTTTAGGGATGTCATCTCACCAAGATTATAAACAGTACAGAGCATCACAGACTGCGTGTGTTAGGTTGTGGAGAAAGCAACAGGAAGATAGCGTAAAGCTTTGAAAATGTTGCATAAATGAGCGTTTGGCTTGTGTTTTACGCACACACCTGCATGCAGACAAACGGTAATGGATTGTGTTTCTGTCCTAGTCACAAATACGGAAGCAGCTGGAGCAGCGCGATGCCGCCCTCACGTCCTAGCTGCACCTCCAGCCCTTGCACTTGGCGGGCCAGGTTTGTCTCTCTGCTGAGGGGAAGGCAGCTGGCGGCGAGAGGAGTTTCCAGAGTCCCACGGCCAAGGAGGGGCAGTGCCTGCAGACACAGGCTCCCATCCAGCTCTGCACACACAGCACCCGCACAGCTCAGGCTGCTGTGCAGAACCCGTTGCAAAAAAATCACCACATTGGTTTGGTAACGCAGGGTTTGCATTTGTAAAATGTACATAATCCACACACAGAAGTGGTCACTGTTTGAAGGGTCTGCAGAAATATGGAGACCACCCTGGAGGATTTGTTGCAAGCTCCATTGCAACTAACCTTCAGCAGCGCACGATGGTTTTAAATTCTTTGCTGGAAATTGAAAATTTCTTCTGTAGTTCCTGCTCAGTGTGCAAATTAAAAGGAAAATGTCAGAGCTGATGCTTTCCCATAGCTATGAGTGTAAAAAATGCCTAGGTTTACAATCCAAAGATTAAACTTGCTATTTCAAGGCCCTTTTTGAAATCACGGACAAGTAACCCTGAGTTCTGGTCAGACATTTCTGTAGGGTTTAGCTTTACACTGTGACTTCAGGTGGACATTTGTTGGAGTTGCCATGCAGAGGCAGCAGTGAGCAGCACCACTAGAGCGATCTCATGTGCAGGGGCACGAGAATGGGGCAAGTGCCACAGGAGCCCAAGGACGGACCACAGCATTGAGCTGGCTCCTTACAGATCATGTGTTAGAAACAGGCTGGATTTTGTGCGTCTCACTCCTTCTCTCTGGAAAATGCAGTACATAAAACTAGAGGCTTTGTCCAGAACTTGATGATCTAGAATTAAGTGCCGCTTGCTTTATATTAAACAAGATGAGCAACAATAACAGAAAAGCACAATCTTTTCTAAGAAATGACTTGGGAATTTATAGGAATAGTGTTTCTAAATAACCTGATGTAAATTCCCATGTATTTTTGGAAGACTGGACTGGTTTCTTTGCTCACTGGAGTTTTGCAAGCAGAAGGCCAACACTTTGGTGCTGAAGAGGTGTCACATTTTAGAAGCAAAACACAGCACACGAGACATTTTCAGGACCAAACTGGGTAAAACACCAAACCGCAGGTGGCCTTGGCTGATGTTACGCTCAGGTAGTGAGGCCACTCAGTAACTGCCTGTACTGGGAGAGGGTTAAGAGAAGGAAAAAACTTATTAAGGAAAAAGGAATCCACAGCTGGACCTAGGAATAGAGTTTTATTTTAACTTAGAAAAGCCAAATATTTGTAAAAATTTTTTATAGAGACTTCTGGAATAAAACATCATTATAAAACTTGCAGAAGGGTCCTGTATTTCTGTACTGTAATTTAATCAAAAAGCTTTGATTTTTCACGAGGTAGAGGCAGCATAAGGGGAGAGAGAGATCCGATACTATACTCTCCTGGCGCGTGGCTGTTCTGGAAGAACAGCTCGGAAGGGAGGCTTGGAGCGCAGCTCTCCTTCCCACGCACAGCACAAGCCTCAGCGCAGGCAGTACCCTTTCGCAGGGCTTGCAGATCAAGATCCCGCTGAGCCGCTTAGTTTTCCGCCTGTGAACTCCCAGGCTTTGCACAAGCAACTGCCACCCATTCTCTGAAAAGAAACTCTGCTGTGTTACAGAGCATCACAATACAACAGACTAATGCACCAGGCTCTCGTTTAAAAATACTGTATTTTATTTAGATTTATTTACTTAGGAAAACCAAGGGTAAACGAGCCAAGAGTGTCACCAGTAATGAACCCCCACGAAGAGTATGAAACACAGGAGTGTCACACCCATATTACACACAAACCCATCTGGGGAAGGAGCAGGCCCATCTTGCTGGGCACTAGGAAAACCCGTGAAGCAAAAGCTTTTGCAAGAACAGCTCTTGTGTGGAAGCAGGATGCAGCTGACACCCAGATTAACAGAATTCCTTTTCCAAAGCATCACCAATCTGCGAAATAGGGGGTATTTATTGATTGTACGGATACGTCACCGCTAGCAAACTTGCTTTCACAATGCTCTTTTCCAACCACATCTTTGATAACATTTTCTAACCAATTAAATCTTTTTTTCCAGCAGGAAGCAGTAGCTACTCAGAGATATACGTCCTGCCGTACGTGTAGTTCCCTGTACAGCAGAGGAGCTGCTGGCTGCTCATTTGAGCCCACAGTATCGTGCTGATCTTGTGCTCAGCTGGCCAAGCTAAGCTCCATGGGAGCTATTTTATTCTGGTGGTCTTTCCAGGACTGCACAATACAGGAAACGTGGCCAAAAGTAACATCCATCTACAACACACTAGTAGATCATTTCGGACTCAGTACGATGTACAACTTATTCTTACTTAGTACACGAGGGGGATGTGGCATTTCTTCCGAGGCGCGTTACTCAACCGAGGATTACCGACTCTTCCATCTCCTTCTCTGTGGAGCTGCTGGACTGGGGCTCTGCCGTCGGGTTAGGAAACTTCCACCACCTGCCTCAACTCTTCGAAGAGGGGCGTGAGCTCCTTCTCCAGGCTGACAATGAGCCCTGGAAAAGAGACAACACAGAGGGTGCGGTGAGATGGCCCAGTGGGCAAATTCACAGCAGAAGCGGAGTTAAGATACCTTCACTTAAATTCAGGTAATCTATCTTCATTTATTCACACTTCTGGGGCTTAACCTGCCATACCATCACATATCATGAAGACCTACCGGTATTGGCGTTGCTGCTAGCAATGAAACTCACTACCAAAGGCAAGCGGTTGAACTGCACGACCTGCAAGAAGAACAGCAACAGTCAGGGAGAGGCCTCGGATGCTGGAGAGGCAAATGCTTCCTGAAACAAGCGGCTTTAAGCTCAAGTCTTGAAGCTCAAGACTCATTGTTAAAAATACTACGAGAGCTTTCACCACAGCGCAGGAAACTGATCTTAGAAAGTCTGGCATTTCCTTCCCACTCACCTTCTGTAGTTACCTACTTGGAATCAACCCAACTGCAAAAGCTGCAGAGCACTCTGTGGACATCACACTCCCAACAGAGGTAGAGAGGGCAGACAGGTCTATTGCTTCAATATAGGTGTATATTAAACACTACTCAGTGTACAGCAGTGTTTATTCTTTCCTCAGTTGGGCGGCTCAGATCACGAACACAGCAATGTATTAGTTGTGTCAAGAGAATCAACGCAATATATTCCCATATGTAAAATAATTGAGGCAACCAGTTAGTCTGCACACGAACCCGCACGGTGCAGCTTAAGCAGCTACCAGTTACTGTGGTCCTACTGAAAGGTGTCGAGACCACTGGGACTTCAAAGTGAGCAAACATTTATTGGATGACAGGTTTCAGGACACAAATATTACCCAGTTTGTAATCTACCGTGTGTGCTATTTCAAAACCTTCTTTTTTTCGTATTTGCTGCAAGAATAGCTGAGGCGAGCTGGATGTGTTACTTTAGGTGGCTCTGATCATAAACACAGAAGTATTTGCTTATAAAAGAGAACATTAACCCCCATAAGAAGTCCCGGATGCCATTTTGACAGCACATGCAGCAAGTTGCTGATTACTGCCTCCTCCAGGAAAAAAAAAAAATCACCACTTTTAACAAGCAAATCTTCTCAGGTTCAAGAAACAGGAGAGAAGCTCAACAAATACTGCAAACTGGAAGCCTGTCACAGTCTGAGCAGCCTCCCCTTCCTCATGGCAGGAGTTGCTCCGGCCCCTGGCAGGAATATCTCACCTGGTACGTGTTGTAGTAACAGATGATGCTTTTGTTTTTTGAAAGTCCTAGTTTACTGCCCTGATCCGTGGCAAGGGCAAAGGTGGACAGAAAGCCGGGTCTCAGTGCGTGTTCCGGAGCATTATCATTGGCAACTGGGAGGAGAAAAGGAGAAAAACAACAAAAAAACCCACATTTTTGTTTTCACACAGGCTCTATAACTGCATTGCAAATCTCCATCCAGCTTAGTGCTGTCCCCAATGCAGCTGTGCTTTATGGGACTCATTATTTGTTCCCAGCACTTCTGCACCAACTCGGTGCTAAGGAACAACCTTCAAACGCAGCACACGGGTTAACAGTCAGTACACACCAGGCTATTAAACTCAGAGTAAAATTCTAATAAAAAACTTTAAAATTTAATATTCTCAGACATCTGGTATCTTCTTGAGGAAGCCTCCTCACGCCCAGCTGCTCAACCACGGGCTCCTGGCAGCAAGAAGCTCAAGTTTACCTTTGATGACAGGCACACCGTCCCTGTCCGACACAACAATAGCATGAAGACCTTCGACGCTGCAGAAAAAGGAAGAAAATACCATCTAAACGAGGAACAACCAGTGGCAAAGACCCTATTTACTTATTTAGTCCCTGCAAAGGGAGTGCGACACGGGAAGAAATGCCTCAGCGAGCTCTGCCCGTCACGAGACGCCACTCGGGAGGGACTTGGGAAACCCGCACTGCTTAATAACCACCGGCTGCCGACGCGGGTTAACCGAGGAATAAAATAAAGCGGTGACACAGCAAGAGGGGGACATAACGAGCAGCGAGCACAAGAGGCGCGGAATATCGCAAACAGGGCGCACCACAGCCGCGGTTCATGACGATAAACCCGGGACGCGGCAACCGAGGGAGCCGCTCCGCGCCGCGTTACCTCGGCAGCTTCTTGTAGAGGAACCGCTTCAGGTCCTGCGGGGAGACAGCCGCGTCAGGGCCGGCCGCGGGGAGGCCGCCGCCCCCACCACCGTTAACGGCCGCCCTCCGCCCGCACTTACGTCGGCCATGGCTCGGGGCGCCCGCGGCGCCGCCGCCTCCCCGCGGCCCTGCGGACAACGGACAAACGGTCGCCAACGGTCACCAACGGCCGCCAACGGTCGCCGAGGCGGGAGCGCGGCGCGCACCGGGCCGCGCCGCCGCCGCCGCCACTTCCCCTTTAAGGCCCCGTCACGTGACGGCGCGGCCGCCGCTCCCCCGGAAGCGCCTCCTCGCAGCGCCACATTCGTCCCGCGGGGTGGGCGCCGCCGCGCACGCGCGGCTCGGGGCTACGGCGCGGCGGAGGGGCCAGACGGCGCGATGAGGGGCGGGCGCAGATTGCGAAGGACAAGGGGCCCCGCGGGAGGAGCCCGTTATGGAGCAGCACACCTAAAAAAAGCGCATTTCTGCCCACCCGCTTGAATCACTTCAGAGCACTCGTCACAGCGGGATATTAGAAATGTCCATAATTTACACTCGCCTCTGTTGCCCGTTCAAAGGCATCTGTTATATTTTAGTATTACATACTTTCACATGGCCTGGAAGCTTATAAAATAATGGAAACTATTAAAAAAAGGAAAGTAATTCAAATTTAACCTTGCTTTCCCCTAACCAGCCAGAGAGCTTGCAGGCAAATGTTCATCAGATGTGAACGCGGAACTCGCTCGTGACTCAGGCTGCTCCATAAATAGAGCAGCTATCGATGTTTTATTTCAGCAGATGCAAATTGCCTCCCTTCTCTCATTGCGGTATGTCAGAGTGGCACGCCAAGATTTTCACTGTTGGAGAGATTTTCCTGCTTGCTGTTTTGAAGGAGAAATCAAGAGCCTCTGTCTGACCCATGTGTTCTTCTAGATCAGACACACAGAGGTCGTGACTACATCAAAGAAGTTAGTTCAAAGCTGCTGGAAAACAGGAGGGCTCTTTCAGTCAGGCTGTTCAAAACCACAGGTTTGTTTTTCCCTTTTCTTTCCAATATCTTAACTGTGTGAGTGCTTAACCTTTTGAAGAAAGGTCTCCTGAAAAGGCTGAAGCACTCCGCCCTCGGCAGTTAGCATCTTCCTCATAAGAAAATCCACTCTGAACTTTCCAGCAGATTCTTGCAGCAAAACCTGAGAAGACGATGGCATTTCTAAAGACAAGAAAAAAAGGTCTCGAAGAAAGTAACAACAAAGGTTACTACACTAGATGGTAAAAAAGACAAAATACCAGCCCGTGCCTCCCTCTCAGCCCACTGGAGTCTCTGTGGGCACCCAGCTCCCATGTGACATTATTCCAGCTTGCTGAGGGGCTCAGAGGGATCTCGGCAGCGCTGTGCTGCTCAGCAGCAGCTCATTTACCACCTCCTCAGACAGAGCAGGAATGACTGCAGGAGGGACAGCCCATCAGATTATTACAAGCAGCTTTGCTAGGGCCATCTCTGTCCCAACACTTGACGTGTGCCACGCATCCATTTTCCTCTGTTAACTGAAGAATCACTCAGCTGTGAACCAAAAGGTCTGAGGATTTGCTAAAGCCTTTGAAACATAGATATATTTTTCTCTATTAAGAACACACAGGAGTATCAATATGTACTCTGATAGTTTGTTTTCATTATTATATTTACAATACATTCCAGACAGTTACAAAATTTGGGGAATCACATTTTCTCCATAAATTTATATTGTAAACTTCAAACATTTGAGCATCTTTCATCAGTTCCTTCCACTCACCCTATAATGCCAGCAAGGACATCCAGCACAGCCCCTTCTTTCTTTCAGCAGCCTTTAGCTCTGTTTTGTACCTCAGCCTTTCACAGCTATTTTGGATGTTGCTCTAGCTGCACTGCTAAAACTCTGCAGCCAGTCCCTCTCGTGATACCACAGCTTATTCGCTACAGGGCATTTCCTGTGAGACAATTTATAAAAAGCAGATATGCAAACTGACTCCTGGACCACTCAGAGCAGTAGCCTTTCATGTATTTCTAGAGTCTAGAGGATTCTCTCCTCAAACTACAAGTCTAGATCAGAAGGAATTAAAAAGGAGTTTAGTCAAGTATTTAAATTTCCAGTCGAGGAGAATTTGGATCCACACGAACTGATTGCATTGTTTAAGACAACGTTTTTCTCTGACAAAAAAATACTGCCCTTATTATGAGCCATCTGGCATTCTCAGATACAGGAAAGCATTCTGCTACACAGCACTGTTAAAAAGTAGAAACAACAGCTACTGAACCTAAAAAACAACAGCTACTGAACCAATAGCTCACTTTCTATATAAACTTTTAGTACATTGTACCTAGCTGCTTCAAAACACCTCTTCATTTGCATTAGCAGGTGTGGCTACACAGTCTCCACGTACAGGCCCCCGAGGTGCACCGTACTGCTGTACCGTAGAGCTGAGCTCAGGCGTTTCTAGGAAGCCGCTGCAGCGACACTCCGCTCCAGAGAAACGCAGGCGCTACCTAGCCGGGCCTTGAGCGCCTGTCCCGGGACAAGTCATATGGCTCTGACCACAGAAGCATCCTGCAAACTAGCAAAGCATTTAAATAGTTGGCAAAAGTGTTGAAAGGCACATAGCTCGTCCTCAGCAACGTCTCCCTGCTCCGCCTGTGGTGCCCACTGAGGAACCAGGGTTAGGACCCAGCTTGAAATAAAAGACAGTAAGAAAATTAAGTGAGTCTCCCAGGAAAAAATATATTAAGTTGCCTTTTTTTTTTAATTCTAGATTTGCTATTGCATGTTTTTCTCCTTCCTTCTCAGTGAAAATTAAGGAAGCTGTGGATGTCTATTATGGTCTTATTACTGTAAACTCTTGCACGTACTAAAAGCAATGCTTATAATGGTCTGTACAGCATTTGCAAATATTTACTTTGAAAAGAGATTACTGTAGTACTTAGTTTTCTTAGCATTGCTTAGAAACGCTAAAAAACTACAACAGCTAACTGCTACTCTACACCAGATCAATATACCCCAACATATATTTAGGAATATACGTCATTATATTTAAAAATACCAAGTTCCTCTAAGCTGGTAAACCTAGAAGATTTTACATAGTGTTAGAGATAAAATATTAAAAATTCTGTTTCAACTCCACACACTTGACATCTGAATAGGAGTGATGTAATCAGACTATTTATTCCATCAGTGAGACAAAATGTTGTATGGAACTAAATTTCTGAGATTTTAAATAGAAAGTCATTTAACTCATATATACACAAAGTGTTCTTTCCACAGATATTTACATGGCAAATATGTTAGAGGAGAACCACTATGACTATATCTCTACAAGTATAGCATCCTTTCTGAGCTATTCTCTCTGCTGAAGGAATTCACAGAAGCTTTGAAGTAAAATATCTAAACAAGTAAGGTACCTATATTTCACAGTAGGTAAAGAAGCTATTAAATTATAATTCAGCATAAGGTATCTGGAAACAGCTACACAGTAGAGTTTTACATCCACCCCTCTTTTCCAGCGTTCATGATGAAACTAAACCTCTTCTTAATTTGCAAGAGAGATAACAGCATACGTAAGGATGCACGTGTGTGATTCTAGTTCACCCCTCTCGATAGAGGCTGGTCAGCCGTTCTAGCTCTTTGCAGTTGTCCATAGACATGGAGTCCGCTTTCTTTCGGAGGCGGTCGTCTCGATACACTTTTGCTGCATAC
This sequence comes from Crypturellus tataupa, assembly GCA_034781795.1. Taxonomy (NCBI): domain Eukaryota; kingdom Metazoa; phylum Chordata; class Aves; order Tinamiformes; family Tinamidae; genus Crypturellus; species Crypturellus tataupa. The sequence goes on along the minus strand of JAWLRI010000035.1, from coordinate 1,449,445 downwards.
AGTAAGTCCGTTTCTTTTAAAAAAAAAGAAAAAAGGAGATTTTTCAGGTTAAGAACAGAACACTTCACAGATGATGTATTCTTCTCAGGGCTGTCCAAACCACCTCACCCTTCTTCTCCCTGAATACCCCTCTCACAGGCTCTTCCCCCACTGAGGCTTCACCAGCTTTTCAGCCTGTTGAGCAGTCAAAGAGGTAACAGCCTTCTGGGACCATCATATTTCACAAAGCAGTCCCTAATTAAAAAACCTACTTCTCTCTCAGATATTTGTATTAAACAACACAAATATACACCACACTTGGTGATCTTGCATGTTATAGACAGCTCTAATGTCTTGTCTGTACCCCAAAACTACCCCAACTGCTAAGCCCATTACTTTGCTCATTCTGTTTCACACTGCCAGTGCTGAGGAGTATTAATAGAAGAGCTCTCAGCGTGATGCTGGCCTTCACCAGCTTGTCACTTGCTTGATGTTGAGAATTTTAATTCTATACAATCTTTCTCAACCCTGCAACTTGCGATGGATTAGCAAAGCATTCTTAAATGTCAGTCAATACTGAAAAGAAGATTTTAACTGCCAAACAGATCTAAAACACAATACATTTCAAATCCATAAAATACAGTCCCTAGCTCCACTAGGGACTGCTTTTTTGAAATCAATTGTGGTAGTTTTCACAGCTTGATAAATTGCAAATACCAATCAAAACGACAGACACAATCATCAGGTTTTTTTTTTCTTTTATATGAGTGTGAGATGTTTCTCCAGCCATCACTTTTTTTCCCATTAAGTATTTGCATGCTGAAGGTTGGGCCTCTGCATTGCCCAGGGCTCTCCTAGTGCTTATCAAAGTAAGCCTAGCAAGAATAAATGCTGAAGAATGAAGCATTCTTCTCCTCTTTCCTTCCCCAGGTTGGAATTGCATATCAACTAAATATCAGAAATACTTTGACAGTGTATTTTACTTTGACACACATCTAATGTGCCAGTAAATCCAAATGTAATAACTAAGTCACTAAAAGTACATCATTCTTCTGCTGAAAATTTCACAGAGAATTGTCCTCTTCCTGTTCCGGTTTACGTGTTACATGATTTTTTTTTTTTTTATATAACAATCACTACTCTTATTTTTGTGAGCCATTTCATTATACTTATTTATTTTATTTCCATTTGACACTATCAATCCTTTATCTAGAAGCCACCTGTAGATGAAAAATTTTGTATTTGTTTCTTGAAATGTGACCATTTTTGAGCATTTCAAGATTACCATTTAGGGTAAAGCGTTTTGCATCATTGCTTTGCAGAGGATGGCAGGAAGGCACAACTCGGTTCAGGGAGCCACGTGCTCTTTGCTTCTTGTCAATGACGAGTTTAGTACCGGTTTGTGAACGAGTTATTTCTCTGTGAGATATTACTGGGTTTACCAGCACACATTTCTGACCTTAGTACCAGTGCCATTTAAGCAGAGCTGCTCTCACAGAGCCCAAAAGACTCCGATGCCATTCAATATCACAGAGATGCTCAACATATATAATATATAAGACTGGCTCATAAGAAAGATACACAACTGTAACGGATACACAACAAAAAATGAAATACGGCCATGATAAAATTATGTGGAAAGAATTGGAGTTTTCAGCTTTCATCCTTTACTTAGAGATTTTTTTCCTTCATTACAAATCATTAATCATTAATTTTCTGAGAAATGGCCACAGGCAATAGAACAGGTTAAAAATGTTGATTATTTGCAGATGATTTTTAGGTCATTGAGTAAAATGGAAATTAAGCAACCCTCGCTGTGACAATCTGAGAAGTGAGAAATACTAGGGAGCTTCACACTTGCTTTGTCATTCAGATATATTAATAATATGGACAACTGATTCTAGCCTAACACATTTTTTTTAAACAGTAATGCATGCTTTTATATGATTATACATAATAGCAAACTTACTTTGTTGCCTCTCCTTCCAACAGTTATTACGGATGTTGGACACATAATCCTCTTCCACGCTCTTTTCCACTTTCTGTATTGACACTCCTTTATATTCATTTCTAAAGTCCTTGTTGACATAATAAATAACACCCAAGTTCTCTGTCTGCATTTTAATGGTCTGTCCTGTACTTCTGCAGGATAAGGAGAAAAAGTAATGATATGAATGGCTGTATATTTTATTAACAAGAAATTACTACATTTACATGGATACTAAACTGCTGTTCTCATCCCTAATCCCAAAAAATCAACTTTAGTGAGAGGCTGCCCTCTGCACATTGAAAATCAAGGATCGTGTGCAAAAATTTTGGTGGTGTTTATAAGCATCCTTTTATAAGCAGAGAGGTTTATAAGCAGAGAGGTGTTTATAAGCATCCTAACAGCTTAGATGCATAAGGAAACATCACACTCCAGAACTGAAGAACACCAAGAAACAAGAAAGGAAAAAAGAAGCCCTTCTGTTGTGGAGCTGTGAGCTCTACAGGTCTCATCGAGAATCTTTAAAACAGTAACAGCAGGTGGGATAAGTCTGTTAGCTGCCTGAATGCTTAATACTTTAATACATCTTTTATTTTTCTTGAGGAAGAGAGACTTATATACCCTGCTGCATAAAACAGATGGTTTCACTATCAGAACAGTCTGCCAGGCAGTAGAGAAACTATTTTACCATCATCTAGGACGAATGAAAGAACACACAATGTCTCTAGTTCAAAATTTAAGTAAGTACAAGAAAGTTGCCTTCAAGCACTTTGCTTGTTATAAGCAGAGATGACTCCTAAAATAGAAATGAGCCTTAACAGGGGTCAGGATTGGATTAAATATGCCCGAGATACAGATGCTTTTGCAACATACTATGTGTTATGGACTCACTGCCTCAATTTAGAAGGTCTCCTAAGCGCCAAGTACTGCTAACCTCTTTCTCCATGACTTTCTCACAGTTTGTTCTCAGTATCTACTGTGCAAGTTTTGTTTCACTCCATTTCTGCTTCATCTGTGCTTTTTCTTCCTTGCCTTGCTGTGAAAAAAATCAAGGTCTGACCAATGCAGAACTCCTAAAATGCTTCTAGTGGCAAGGGACCATTACATCTTACCCTGTTTTAAGGTAACAGCAATTCAGCATTACTTACGGTCTTGGATATAAGGCGTAGGGAGGGTTAGATACCATCAACTGGCTCAGTAAGGAAACAAGGATCAATACAATAATAGGCATCAGCTGAATGAACATAGAGAAGCCTCCCTATAGAACAGAACAGAACTTTCATAAAACAGAATCAAAAAAACAGATTTAATCCTAACCATGACTTTATGCTCAAGCACCAAAACTGCTTGGAAAATTTGACTACAAGAACTACTATAATCTGCAGAGCTGCAGGTTTGTTCATATTATCTGTGGTACTATCTTAGCTTTCTAATACATACACAGTATTCACAATGTGCTGAAGCTCCAAGAGCTCACGGGGTTAACACACAAACAATTACCAAATAAATGACTTCATCCAGTTATACAGTACTCCATTATTTGGTCTCATCTATTCAGAGGTTATAATTACGTAGGATTAAATATAACTCATATGTAGGAGTGGCTACTGAACCTAAAATACAAGCCCTGCCTCAAGTCAACTCAATGCAGACGAGGATTACTGTGCAGGATTAGTGACATAGTGGGTCACAGCTTGCTAGCAACCAACATACGCTTGCAAAAATGCACTATTTTCTTCTTAAAAATTGCATGTGTTTTTACCAACTCCCTCAGACTACTACCTGCCAAAGTTTTAAAGCATCAAACTAGCAAGTATAAGTTCTGCTCTCCAGCACAGAGCTCCCTTACAGTCACATCAGTGAAAACAACTATCAGTAAATTTCACAATCCACAATTTAAGGTGAATGGCACTTAAACATACATCACCCCTTTCTTCTTCCCTTTCGTGTCCACTCTGGCGGTGCTGATTAGGATGACCGTAGCCAGCGCGACCATTAGAAAATGAATGTACACTACCTGAGGGAAAAAAAATATATATTTAAAACATGTAAAATGTAACAAAAGGGAAAAAATGCAGAAGCCAATACAAGGGCAACAACATAGAGTATTTAACATTATTGCACAGTGACACTTATTTCATGTACTGTAATTATAACTCCAAAGAAGGGAATTCACATTATTGGAATCTGGCAGTACTTCAGAGAAAAATAAACTCTGTTAATAAACTAAAGAGATGGGGGCATGTGTTCTGGAGTAATTGTATTGTTTTAGAATGGCACAACATTTAAGGTCTGTCTGATCACTACCACTGAATACTGATGAGTAATGTGATGCATACAAATACCTGTTGGAAACGCCCCTCCAAAAAACATGTTGAATAGATCTTCTGGAGTAATATCTGCCTCACAGCCTCTATGGAAGTTGAATCTGCCGTTGCTGGGGTGACTGCAGGCTTGCTCTTCGCTGCCAGTAAGGTCGTACTGTTTTCGTTTTTCTGGATTACTCAGCACAGCATATGCATTTCCAATTTCTGAGACAAGGAACAGAAGACAGCTCCCATAAATGAAAGATAAGGGCTAAATCAGCATGAAAACTGCAATTTTCAAAGTCAAGAGTAGGCAGAGATAGATGTCCTTTTTGCTACAAATCAACAATAGTAAATCAAGTCCAGAAATATCTCTGTTCATAGTAGCATATTTTCCACCAAGTTTCCCACCAATGCCATCCAAAAGCTTTTTATTCTGTTGAACTAGGCACAGTTTTGTTCCTCTTTCTAGGGGAACACCTCCACCAGTGGAATTACTGCAATTACAGAAAAGAATAAAGCATTACAATGAACATTCAGGAATAGCGTAACTGCAGCCCAGTGTGGAAATTATCATAGCCTTTTTTTTCCCCTTTGTTTTTATTTAGTAAGTGGTACTTGTAATGTGTCACCTTGATTCTCTTTAACTGTTTGAATGTATTTTCATATATGCTGCTTAGCTATTCTAGAGAATAAAGTTTTGCATGCCGTAACATGAAGAACAGAACCTGTGTGCGTGACAGGAACATTCCTGTTCACATGCCGAATTACATGTTCCTGAATTTTTTTCAAATAACCTTAACATTTGGAATGCCAGGCCTGGATGCTTGCCCCAGGACATTAACATCATATTATCACAAACTAATTAATCTGATTTTGCAAGTAGCAAGAAGAAAACTTATACAGATGAATAAGGAAAGAATCAGTGTGAAAAGACCATGAGTTGTGCTGACTTTATGAGACTCAAAAGTGGTTTCACTGTGACCACTGTGCACAGACTTGGTTCTTGCAGATTTAAGAAAATTTTCCACTGGCACTCAGTAAATAATCTTCACTCAGTCATATCTTCATTAGACTCTTTCATCTTTTCTTTCTTCCCCCACTCCTTACCTCTCCGACAAAAAACTTTTCTTTGGCAGCCAATCAACACAAGTCACAGGAATTAACTTTTTTCAGGCCTAAAAAGCTATCAGTCATCAAGACATGGTGAAAGCTGCAGCAGCAAAACTCGTCACCAACAAATAAGACTATGGCTCAAGCCACAGTACAGCTTGAGTTTTCCATATCATCCAACTGAAAAATGTTAATGGAGTCTTGGCTGTGTGATTTTCAACTGACCTTAGAAGTTATCATTAGTAGTTGTGGGGAAAAGAAATCCAAAGAAATCAAGCTTGGTAACTTAAATAGGGAGCAGGTTATACACTAATAATACCAAATATTGATATATTTGGTTACTGCTACTCAGCACAAGGATAAAATTGGTACTAAAAGTTTAGGCCTTTTTTTTTTCCCCCCCAACAATTAAGAATTTAGGGAGACCTTACTCTGGTGATAGCAAAGAAAATAAAGAAACCATACTGTTCCAGTATAGTCCACAATTAAAAGGGATCAAAAAATTCTTTTTGCCTTTTTATTTACTTGTGTTTGATTAGTGGATACCAATTCAAAACAGATCTCATTAAAGAATAGTTTTCTTTAAATACAGAAGAAAACCAGAAAGCCTGCTCAAATGCTTGAAAGATTTTTGATGAAGTTGATAAAAAGATTTCAAGAGACTAAACGTGATTTTATTTGCATATACTTTGTGAGTCAAAAAATATCCTAAAGGAATATTGCTTAATATAATAGATGAGTAGGGCTACCTCACCTCAAGATCTAAGTAGATGCCCTTGCCTTAGACCAAACTCAACTCTCTTCTCTAACTGTGTCCATCCCTTAAAGGATTTTTTTTTAATTTCAGATATTATTATTTTCTCATGTAGGATGTTAGAAACTCGAATACCTTTAAAAGCCGGACTAAAGCAATAAATTTACTTGTCCATAAAAAAGAGTGTAATTTAAATATAAGAAAAATGCTACTTTTATTGCAGTTATTTTTAGTCAGTGAGATTTCTCTAAGTTTTCTGTCTATGTATTGTAACAGTACACAGCTAGCTCAGAACCAAAAGAGGGCAAATTAATACCAGTTACAAAACACTACCTTGTCAATTTTATAAAAAGACAACTGATCAATGCAGGTGAGCTCCTTTCATTTTGCCATAGTTTGATCATAAAGTTTAAGAAAGATGATATTTTACTTTTAAAAGCTTCTGTTGCTCCAGGTGCATGGTTTTTGTCTGGGTGGAATTTCAAAGCAAGCTTTCGATAAGCTTTCTTTAGGTCCTCCTCACCAGCATCCTTTGACACTCCAAGGACTTCATAGTAATTTTTACATTTCTTTATACTGCAAAAGAAAATGAAATAAAATATTGTAACCAGAAAGATGTAAAATGTAGGAGCAGAGCTGAAAAAGAGGTAATATAGTACACTGCACTGACTGCTAACTTTCAATATCAAACATACAAATAAATTCTCTCTAGAAATAAGAGCATTTTTTCATAATACACTCATCATTGAGCACATAAACTATTGTTCTCAAACATTACGTACTAGATACATTTATTTTAATTTCACTTATATTGTAGAACCACTGCAGGTGTGAGAAAAGCTTTCAGTCTGCAATTATTCATTCCCACTTACATAAATATTGCTGCTAGTACTACATAAAACTAAGATTTCAAATTTACTTTGCAAAGCAAGCAGTTAGAAAGATCTGTTTCAGCTGTCAATAGCAAACACACTTTAGTGTACATGATAACAAGCAAACAAACAAAAGTTAAGGCAGTAATACCATTCACACATTCACTTTGCAGAGATATAAGGCATTCAAGAACACCTGCATTGCTAGAAATGTGCCTGGGTACAAAATAAAAAAAATGAACAAAAACTTTTTGTAAGTGTTTACAAACACCTGAAGAAACAATAACAGCTTCAGCGATTTCATGTTCAGTTCAAGTGCTCAAAAAAGTGCTCAAAAAACTCTGAAACTTTCCTCTTACAGACAGTCTCACCCAGAAATACGGAAATGATATAATACGTATTACAATACCCAGAAGATAAAAACAGCATTTGGAGGGGCCAGAGAGGCCACAATTTCCATGCAGGCAGGAAGAACTGACCAAACCAATAAACACATCTTAGAGTTAAACCAAAACACCTGGGAAAGAGTTCAGAAACATGGAAAAAAATAAAGCTGAATCACAGACTTGCACTGCAAAAATCATACGCACTGGCATTTAGTGAATACCAAGACAAGACAAGGTGTAAGCAAGCAAAAGAAGCCTGCAGCCAGAAATATTTTAAAAGGTTAATGTGAGCTTCTTTAATCTGATACCATTGTTCCAGCAATCTCTCAAGGGCCTGGGCCTCTGCATAAGTATAAGCATGGGTTTAGTGTTACAAAGACTGCACATGGAGCCACAGAGTGGAAAGGAAGGGGATAAGGAAGCACGTGGCTGCTCCATGAAAGACGAACGGCACCCTGTAATTAAGGCAACACAGAGGTCCAACCACCCCATCCTGTGTGGTCCCTCAGAGATCACGGAGGGATCAAGTCAAGTTCTATGAGGGATCCCCTTGTGTTCAAGTAACACAAGCTTTTTAGAGCAGCCTCCGTGCAATGCTCCCCAGAGCACTGACCTGAACATACGCACGCCGCTGCCGGCACGAACATCCTGGGAAACAAACAGAGCTTGTGACACTGAAGCAATGTTTAATAAGCCCCAGTTAGCAAGATGATAAACCTAGCTAATAAAGAACACAGTGCATTCATCATCGGGAGAGACTGAAAAAGAAAGAACATACACTAAAATATCCTGTGGGTACTGGAAAATTTTTGTTTATAAATCCTTATGATGGGCTAAAATATTGGAAGCATCCACACATCCCTTCCTCTTTAGCCTCAAGACATGGATTACGTATGAGTTATATCTAGAACAGATAGCTTAATATGGAAGTGTAGCATTATCACAGTAGGCTTTTATTTCAAGAAATTTCTGTCTCAGCATCCAATCTAAATTTTTTCTCTTCAGTAATTCAGTATATGCATCATTTATATTCAACCATACCTTACAGTACTTAAGTTCATACAAAATAAGGTAGTGATTCATCAATATTTAGCATTTACTATTTTACTAGCATTAAAACTCTAGTTTTAAATGTTGGTTTCCAAGAGCCATGCACGCTTGACTCAAAGATTCAGAGAGAAGAAAAATATAAAAAACCCACAAAGCTGTTCTTCAGAAACCTGCCCTGCATTTTCCTCTTACTCATAACCAGTAACCCAGGGTGGGCCACCACTGGGGAGAAAGCAGGAATGGTGGCTACCTACCAGAAGACAAGCAGGCTATCGGAGGACGCACCACCTTTGCACACCACAATTTACTTAAGGCCAGAGGTAAACAACCACATCTCTTCCAAAAATCTTCCTTTTTGCAGGAAGTCATAATTTAATATTTCAAGCACATCTTGTATAAAATCACCTTCAGAACCAGACCTGCTAATCATCGAGATCTAAAAACACTAGGTAGGCTAAAAAGCCACTCGTTGCCAATAAAGCCTTCCTGGAGTTGCAGTTGCCACCCCTCACTTCTCTTCTATTCCCTTTTCCTTGTTCTTGTCCGGACAGGTACACAGCAATGCTGCCTACCCACAACCAGCCTGTAACTGATCTTGCAGGTCATTCACATTGTCCTCCTTTCCCCTGCACAGGACCTACATGAGCTAAGCACCTGCTCTTCGCTGTTTAGCCTCTCATGGTTTCCAGCAGCAAACACGAGCTTCAAGCACTCAGTTGGAACAGCACTGCTGCACGGGACTTCCTTCACCATGCACACGCATAAAACAACTTGGTGGAGTTCAGGAGAACTTTAGATTCAGTACATCAAGCTCTAAAGCTAAAGCACATCAAATTCCTGTCTAGATACACAGCTAGACAAAAACTATATGAAGACTGGAATTCTCTACAGTGAACTTGGCCCTTCCCACTTCAAGGCAAAACACACGTGGACTGTAACCTTCTAGCATCTAGTTAGTGCCAACTATTGTCAGGAAATTTCCTAAAGAGAGAAGCATTTAGTGACTTTTGTCAGGAGATGCCGTTACTGAGCTAGTTCAGGGTGCTAAGCACAGGGTAATGACATGGTTCTTCCCACGTCAGTGAAGTCCAGGGGAGCTTTGCACCAGCTGCTTTGCTGTGGGGAAAATCGGTCAAATTATCAGTGTTTTTGTTACACTGCTGAGAGAGGCAAAACTTTATTGCAAAATGAATTCAAGCTGGAAAGTCAAGATAACTGGCAGGACAAGCTGTGCTTGATAACTAGACCCTCGCTTCATACGCACGCTGTAGTGCCAGGCCTCCCCAACTGCTGAACCGTCACCCTCCCCGTCAGGACCCTGGCAGCTTCCCCTGCCTAACGCATTTTCTGGCTCTTTTAGGAGGGCCCATGGTGGGTGCACACAGCCCATCACTTGCCTTGATGCAGTTTGACAATTCTATTCTCCAGGAGTCAGATATTATTTTGGGAACATCCAGTGATATGTTGATAGAGACACCCCATCAGCACTCACAAACCTCCACTTCCCAACTGCAGCAGCAGCCAGTTCTGGTCAAGCCTCCCTCTGTGCTCTGATGGCAGAAGGCAGAGTAAACCCCTCATGGCAAGAAATGTCTGCTTTCTCCTGTAGAAATTCTGAGGACAGGGCCTCGGTTTCTTCTCTGACTATAAAACAATGTGATCCCATTGCTCTGTGCTTCTTGTTTTACTTTTGCATCTACAATTCAGATGCCAGCACCAACAGCTTTTATCAGGTTAACAAACCTAGCAGATACACTTTCATTTCTGTATCAAATACCCACAGCGTTCCACAAACACAAAATTTTGAGTACAACTGTATTTCCAAAGACCTTTCAAAACATACATAAGGGGATGGCCCAAAAGTCACACACAGTTGGACCACAATGTTCAGAAGTTCCTACGGGAGCCACGGATCGTGATGTGACCCGAGCAGCAAGTGCGCAGCAGCAAGCGCTTGCTATGAAGCATTGAGCCACAGGAAGCTGGGATGACTCCTGATCCCAGAGCTGAGCAGAAAAACTGCAGACCAAGTTCTACGTAGGCACAAGTTTCAGATGATGCCGAAGGATCTGGTGCAAATGGCATCTTGTAGCTGAACTGGTTGTGTGCCAGTCACAATTTGCATACCATTAGTGTGATCTTCAAAGGATGTTCTAGATTGGAAAGAAGGGCCACAGTGTTTGTAAGCAATCAACCCGGTCCCAGTAAATCCTTTTTTTTTTTAATACTTTGGCTATATTACAATACTTGTAGTTGTTTACTGTGTGTATTATGGAAAATATCCAGGTCTGTATTAAATATTACTATTCTTTTCTCCAGATTTGTTTAGGCTTTTCTCTTAACCAGGAGAGAGAAAGAAAAAAAAAAATGCAGGAAGGCAGGAGATTTCTGTCAAAGTTCGCCAATTTTCTGTGCCACTTTTCTATGAGAGGCCCTACTACTAAGATTTCTGTCTTCATTTTCTCAATCATTCAACTAGATATTTCAACAACTCACTGCAGTTCCAGCAGTCTAATTAACAGCATGTCCTGATTTCTGAGCTTTATTTTTTTTTCCATTTTAGAATATGTTGATTGCTCTTATTATTCCACTGTCAGTTAATTATCTTTCTGACCCCTTGATAACAAAGTAATGATATACCTCATTCTGCTGAATTTGCAAGTCTCAGCAGCAAGCCTGGAAAAGGTCAGCCACACACAACTTCAATTTCGTGCAGTTTGAACAAAAAGATGTGAAGCAATTTTTTGGTTTACCTTGTGAATTCAAATGAAGTTGCTGATTATTCTAGCCACTACTGGGTGAAATTTAATCCTGCCTTGCAAGACTCCTACATAACTCATGACCAGCAGTTTGTTTTGGTTCCAATTCAAAAAATTCAAACAACACAATTTCACTCGTATACTCTCAGAAGAGCACTAACAGGGCAGAATGAGCAATACTCCAGTAGAGCTTTCACAAGAAAGCAATCCAACTCTAGCAGATTTCTAGCAGATTGGGGAGGGTTATTTTTCTGATGTCAAACAGGTAATATGGAATTTATGCTAAGGCTTCTTCAGTAAAAAGAAGCATTACATCATCTTTAAGATCAATTAAAGGGAGTCAGTATAAAGTGAACAAGCTATCTATATCTCTCCAACTGCTTTTTAGATTTATGCAGCTGACAGATAATACATGTTTGACAGCATAAAAGAAATAAGAAAGATTAACAGAAGGCAGGCACTGGTTCTTTTTTAAAGGGAATTTTAAAATTTGTCCTCAAAAATTTCCCAAAGGGTCTGTACATTCTGTATGACAAGGCAGATACTAAGATCAGAATTTCTTGAAAAGAGATATGAAGTCTTTTAAAACTGTAATGCTGTTCAGTACTTATTCTTCAATTGTTTTAAGAGAATAAAAAGGAAAAAAAGTTATAATATTTCTTGAAGAGATGCTTTATCTCTTTATTTCAGCAACAAATGCAGATAACCTACATAAATCATGAAAGGAATTCCTCTAAAGACCACAAAAGCCAAACCCAAGTTCTCTCTCCTTTTGTTTTTGCCATGCATGTGATTTCTGCACTTACCTGAAGCTGGCATAGTTCAGACATGATTCTAAACTCCTAAGGCGCCAACTCGAGAAGGAACTAACTCTACCACAGCTCCTCACATTTTTGCTGGTCTCCTCCTGTTCTCTCTGAAATACAGGACATCTAAAGTCCTAGAGCTATGTGATGCAGTCCTACTCACAAGACGATAACAGTCAGAAAGAGGAAAATGCACTTGCTACAGATCATATTTTCAAAACATTTCAATTCAAAACTAATGACGTGCTTTTGAAAACCTTGAGTTTCAAAGTGCTGCACGGAAACAGTGAGCACATATCTTTCCCCCACTTCTTAAAGAGCCGGAGCATGACCCGGCACTTACGCAATCAGTGGAAAGGTATTGCACCTTAAGCTTCTCCCTGTTGAGCACCTTGTTTGCCAGCTCGTGCCACGCTGCACTAAAGCGTTACCGTAGCTTGCTGGAGATCGGCGTCCCTTGTGTATGCAGGCAATATAAATAGCTCCACTGAGTTGCCTGATTGTGCTCACACCTACATTGCTAGAGTAACACTGATGGAAATGAATGCAGTTCAATCAATCAGTTATGCTGCTCCAACTGCATCTTCACTCCGTTCCTTCATCTGTTGTCACAAGCAAATTCCAGATAGCTGGACAACACCAGGAACGTCAGTCAGTGCTCCAAGTCAGAGAGCCAAAATAGCCAAATTTCAAGCCACAACCATGCAAAACAATTCCATTTGACAAAATCAAATTCATGCTAAGACTGAGAGTTTATCACTCATTCTCAAACTCGTTCTCACCGTGGCTTCAATATGAACTTCCCCTCAGTGATCATCACTGAAAGTGTTCAGTTATATTTGCACAGTTCCTTCGTGTTTCCACTGTTGGTATTTAATGCTCTTCTCCACGGCAAGGCACACATATTTTTCCTTCTCAATCCCCGATTTTCCAAGCACTGATGTCACTGATCAACAACACAAGAAACTTTGCCACTCTTCCAGCAAGGGTTTGGGACTCGCTCTGTTGATTCCTGTGCTTCTAAAGTGAAAGCCAATCTCTCCCCAAAGGTTTTTAAATTGCTGTTCTAAATGACAATAGCATCACTGAAGCTAAGATCAAGAATAAGTCATTATTTAACAGATGATTTTCTAAGTGGTAAATAAAATACAAATAAAGATGGGTTATTCTGTAAACTATTACAATTGCTCATTTACAAACATTCAAGCAGGTTTAAAAAAAATCCAAAATTGATGTTCAAAGGAGAGACTGTTGAAATAGGAACTCAAAACAATACTGGATCAACATTTTTCACAATATGCAGTTTCTTGAATATCTCAAACTCTGGTTCTGATGTCCCTGAACTAGATTAATTTTACCTCTTATCTAGGAAACCCTTTCAGGAAAGTAATACCATGAAAGCCTTTCTGGGAAAAAAAGGCTGGCTCTACAATGTGATTTAACTCAAGATAAGTAAAGAGCTTTGCTTTCTCAATAAAACAAACAAACAAAAAGCCCTACCCACTTTCTCTCATAGAGCTCACAAGGACTCTGATGGTAAAGCAAACCACAGTTCGGAATGACTCGTAACAGCTTTTTGAAGATGAGTTACGTTACATGTCTTGAATTGATCTAAACCTCATTTTATAAAGGATTTCTTTATGAGTATTTTGTCACACACACACACACACCCCTTTGGTTTTTATTTTAACTGTTGCTATTTCAAAGTAACAGAAAATGTACATGCTTGTTCAGGTTTTAATTTAGAGTAACACATAAACTAAGACTACGGGCAACAACATATAAGCAGAGAGATGATATAAAAGGACATTTTAGTAGAATTTTGTTTCTTTTAACTCACACTCAGCTTTCCCTCTGTTGCCCCATTTCAATGCTGCCACACTACATGAGGTCCAAAGTTTATGATGCAGTTTACACTATTTGATTCAGTGCCTCTCAGACACATGTACTTCTAGAATGAAATTACTGTAATATTAGTTTAAGACGAGTTTGTTTATCAACATTAGCTCATAATTACACTTTTTGAGATTTTTTTCTTTGTCATACTTTTAATCCCAGATTTCAGTCCCACTGTAAATTTAAATATTTCTATATGAAAATATTTAAGAATAGAAACACTGTCCTGCAAGTTTTACTATAGAATTTTCATTACTAATTTCATTTATCATGAGAACTACTTAATAACTATTTTCAATATTTTCTTCTAAACTATCAAGATTTCTTTATGTATAGATAGTACTATAATCTTTCTTGCATGAAGTAATAGCACATCCTGCCACTTTATTTTTTTCCAATGGTTCCTTAGATCCTATATCTGGAAGCATAAGACTAAAATACACAGAATGAAAGTGTGTGACATATTTAAGTAAGACCATACCTGAACACTCCTTCCATTTGGTCTTTGGTGTAGCCTTTTCCACTTTCACCTGCAGCCGATGCATTGCTCTCCTTGGTGCCATTGGGCTTACCCTGGTCATTGCTACTGGCTGGTTTTCGGCAGTACGCACCTCCCCCAGCAGCACTTCCATTCTTCGTAATAGCTTCCAACAAAACTATAAAAGAACAGTACACAGTAGGATCATTATAGGCATTACTGCTTGAGTCAGGAGCTCTCAAGTAATAAGCAATTGGAGCACCACATTGATCACCTGCTGAATCCCCCTTTCTTATTAACCATTGCTCTGTACCACGAATGTTTCTGAAGCCAGTCTAGCAACTGCTTTTCATGGCAAAGCAATGGGAAGACATGTCAAAAGAGGAACTCCCCTCCGCCTCTGCCAAGGTAGTTTAAGAGAATACGTCCAGTTCCTTCTTTAGAGATACAGCCCACATCTGAATAAGCATCTGTAAACAGAAAGGGGAACTAAACTAAAACTCTGAAGCATGTGTGAGTTATTCCATACAGATACCAAGTCCGGGTATCTCCCAGTACTGTGCAGACTGGTCCTGGCAGTAGATTCATTCATCTTTATAACACAGTGAGAGAGTTTTTTTCACATTTATCTGGTTAACAAACTAGAGGAGAAAAATAAACAAAAAGAGTAATGGTCTTTGCAATAGAATTGATAACGTACACATGCGCATAGGAGAGAGAAAATAGGCAGCACTTCAGTCCCACCTTGCCTGCAGAACAAGAGTAGATGTTATGACAACACTGGCAATCCTCGATTCCAGATAAGAGGCAGTTATTACACTGCTGTTACTGCCAAATAACTCAAAGGTAGCAACCTCATGTGTGGGACTGGCTTAGGACATGGGCTCAATCCCTGAGTAAGACAAGGGATTTGTTCTCACTCATGTCACAACTGATTCCATCCTTAGCTGGGTAACAGACCGGGCAGACCCATATTTCGGAAAAGCACCGAGAATACAGTCATAACGAGGGTTAGGAGAACCTGAAAGACGCAGTCAGAACTAAGGTTTTGATGGGCTGATAAACCGTGATGCACCCTACCAGGGTTTTCTTTAAAGCAGCAATTTTAGTTGCTGCAGAACACAGCTATTTATAACGTGAGCTGTCAGTGGTCATGGACTGATGCTCTCTATCCCACTTGGACAAAACGTCTGAAATTCAAAAGACTGTTAAAACGCCACAGATAAGTCTGGACCAGCTAACTAGACTCAGCTCTGGGGTCCTGAATCTTAAAAAATATACTTTTGTTACACTTTGTTATACTTTTGTTACACTTTTAATTTGTCTTTCATGCCATGATTCAATAGATCTCAAATGTGGCAGTTCCAATGGACTATCAAATAGGAACTTGCCTTTCGGTTTCTGGACACAAGCCTGTATTCTGGGGTATCTGGCTTATCAATCCCTTGGAAACAGAACCATTCTAACCTGAGGAACAGCACAAGAAGTATTATGTAGGTGAAACGCCAACTATAAAACACAATCTTTACCATTACTAAAAAGAAGGGTTCAGGCCAAGATGGCAAACTATACAGAGCAAATCTGTTCCATAAACAACTAAGAGTTACTATCTGCATTAAAAATGTCCTTATTAAAATACAAAAATATTTGTTGTGAAAGGATGCTGTAGCTTCATTGTTAAAGAAAAAAGCATTTTCTTCCAGGAGAAGGAGCTTGAAGGACTTTCTTCTAAATCTAATGAACAATTTCTGCTCCATCTAACAGAGTATTATTGAAGCAAGAACCAAGATCCTAAATACTATACAGTTTCTGTCTCAGACACCACAGGAAAAAAAAAAGAAGGCACAGTTTTATTTAAGGAAGACAACCCAATTCTTCAGATGTGCTTTTTAGTTCCCAAGATTTGCTGGAGTTTTACTACTCACTGGTCACAGCCTGAAGGCTGCAGACTAACAGCTACCCTCAGCTCCTGTGAGTCTGCTGGCCTCAGCCACCAGCCCTGCACTACTGCCTGCTTCAGCAAGGCCCTTCGGCTGTTCCCATCAGGCTTTTTCACTGCACGGGAGAAATAAGCAAGCAGCTAATAATTAGATGCCGAGTTGCACACCAAGAGGAAGTGTTCACAGCAAATGAAATGAAGGTCTTGAGAACAGGAGAGCTATAATCCCATTACAGACCGTAACTGAAGTACATATCCAAATATATTCATTAGGTTCTTCTAATACCATCTCTTGTGGTACTACTTCATTCATTCACTTCAGAAATAACACGCCAACAAGATGACTTCGTCTACAGGCTCAGAACTAACCAAAAACAGAGACTTGGAGAGACAGAGTCTTTAAAAGAAGCATTTCTGGGCCAAGATTGCTTCCATTAAACGAGAAAACAGTGTTTACTTTTTTCTTCTATTTTTGTGGCCTTTAGCCTATAGTAAAGGTATAATGTGGGACTGCTTTGGGCATATGACCCTAACTTACCCTCTATTAATAATCAACAGTTTTGCACAGCCTGAGTTTATATTGGAATTTCTGTAGAAACTCCCCATCCCTGTGACACTGCCTGTGACAATGCCCTAGCAGCAATAATGGTAGAAACACCAGTATATATGCTAACTTGTATTTTTAACCCCCAGTACCTATTTAGAGCACGTTCAGCTGATAAGCCTGTTCAAGGACAAGCGTGCCTGCGCAGTGCTTCCAACATGACCACTTCCTAATCATCTTTCTCAGTCCTCCTGTCCCACAGTGGAGCTGCGCTAATGAGAAGACAAAGTAGGATGCTTGCAGAACATGCCAGAGAAGTGCAAAAGTTTTTACGCCCGCAGGACACGGTGTATGCAAAAATGCTATCGCTCTATGCTTAAAAGGAAAGTCATGCAAAGGGCCTGGGGGCACTGTTTTCCTAAAAAAAGAGATTCAGTTCACGCATTCAGAAGCAAGACTTCAGCTCTTCCCTGAACTTCTGGTGGTAAATTCAGCTTTTAGAATGGTGGTGCTAACAGTGTATTAAAAACAACTTTCAGTGTGCATGTAAGTATTTTAAATGGAATACAGATGTTAAATATAGATGTTAGAACTAACACAATCCCCTATAAAAGTAAGCTTACTTACTCCTGAAAAATAAATGTTTGCTTTTCAAGTCAGCAACTGAAAGCATGGAAGAAATCTTAAGTAACACTGAAAAACAGAGTTGTATGTACCAAAACCTACCAAAAATGGCATAGATGCTTGGAAAGGAACCTTGTTCTTTGTTAATTTATATACACTCAGATCATTGTCTGACAAGCAATTGGTTTCCATTCAGTTGCAAGACAGAGTACCATCAAAAATCATGCTCTTATTTAATATTTTGCTTGAGATGATGAACTGCAGAATGATTTTCTAGTAAAGGACAATGTCAACACGTGAACCGCTACTACCAAGTTACTCGCTAAATATCATTGAATAAGCACTGAGCTCATGTTTCACACCAGTAGCGCCTTAAAATAGACCTGCTGCAGTCAGCGTATTTTAGGCTGGAGCCTTGTTTTAGCAAAACTGTCTTTCAGCAGTGACTGGCCCAGGGCTGAGTGCAGTTTAAATGCAAATGTGGCCATAGACACAGCAACCAGGGGCATACAGTGATCACCAGGCCAATTTCTGCACCTCCCGGCTATTTTGAGGGACCAGCAGCCTCAGGAGTGCTCTGCTCATTTCCATCTCTCACCACGGCCTTTAACATTTGTAACCTGCTCTACCTTTTTTCATCCTCTGACCCCTGTAATAATTTTGTTCCTTCCACTTCTTTCTTTAGTCCCTTTTTTCTTCTCTCCTCCTTTATATTTTCTATGCTTACTAGAGGTGGGCTGATTCCCATCAAAAAAAAAAATCAGTACTACAATTCTTGGCACTGTTATCAAAGAAGGAACATCTTTTGTGAAATGGTGAGCAAGTGTTCCCAAAATTATGGTGAATATGTCTCATAGACAATCCCTGACTCCAGAGAAATAGCGGTAAGAACTACCTTTTAATACATATCCCAAAGAAAAAAACAAGCAAACACAGTGACAACTGGGGTTGCACCATATTCTCCCACCTCCTCATGAAACCATACTATGACTGTAAATATGAGTTTGTGTTAGGACTAAGGGAGTTTACAAAACCTTAAATGTTCCCTTCTCTTGGGTATAGAGCTCTGATACAGCTTTGAATTGAGGTAATGAATTCTGACGAACTAGTGTTTTACAGCATTGGCCCATACAGGACTTATTAAGAAGGTGACAATGAAATTATGAAGCTGTAATTTTGTTTTTTCTTAGTCGGTGTAAAATTCCAATTCTAATTTATTGCCCATCTTCCAGATGCTGAAAACAGGGCATTCTGTGTCCTTGCACCCTGCTACATGGACCTATTTAAATGCCTCACAAACTTCAAAATAAATAAATAATTCGAAATAATTAATTGAGTTGCTGCTATTTTGTGAGGCAATAGAATAAGTCGAGAAGAACCACCAACCTTCACAACTAGAAAAACAAAGCACAGAGACATAAAAAGTTCTGAGCTCCCTAATTTCTAAGTACCTAGTTCAAATGAGTTCAAATCAGGCCTAGGGCCTGATTTTTCAGTAATATTAGGGCATCTGTGGTTGTCATTAGCTTCAGATCCTTAACTGCCCACCAGTTCCACAAATGAAGCCCTTGTTTCAAGCTGAATACCTGAAAAAATGAAGTACAAACAATTAGCAGTCACTAAAAAGGGAAAACAAGAGTGAAGTGGCTTATTTAACATCACAGAGAAGTTCTGTGAAGCACTTAGTATCAATACACAATACCCCAGATTAGAGTGCACTACCATGATCACCAGGCCATTCCTCTCTTCACCAGATCTGTATCTCATTTGTGACACACTTTGCTCATTTCCATAGCGAATAAAACAAGTGTCCTAGAGACAATAGCCTAATTAGCCATCTATTTCTTGCACTGAACACTTTACAACGCTGGTTATGTAGTAGCAGTCCTACTTAAAAGGGAAAAAAACCCAAATCCTCAAAATATAAAGCAGAAGTAGACATGTGCTGCTACTGTAACTCTTAAACTGGAGGTGTAAGACCACGATAAGCTGTGTGGAGCAGGCAAAGCTGTTTAAGCCGCTTGAATGGAAGAGGCCAAGCTCACACTCTCAGGCTTCTTGCCTCCTGACCAACACAGCTTCCAAATGTGCTCTCATGCAGGTCGTCATCTTCAGCCATAAAAATTTAGGGGAAGACAACAAACTCTTGCCTGTTTTTATTTGAGAGAGGTATGTGATGTGGCAGGAGTACAAAAAGTGCCACCTTCTTGATCCAAACAAAGTAGCAACAATTACCTTCTTTGCTGTTGGTTTACCAGCAACCTGACCTGCGGAAAAAAAAAAATCCCCCCACAAACTATTTACTCTTAAAATAAGAGACTGATAAATCATATCCTTAGCACATTGATTTTAACCTTAGCATATTGATTTTATATTAAAAAACAGCCAAGATTAAAGAGGATAGAAAACATTCACTGAGCCTGACACTAAACGAGAACATAGGCCTCAGAATTCATCACTTTTTGAATGTGACTTTGGGGTGAAATGTTAACCAGAAGTATTCTGTGCTCTACCTCATCCATAGCAAAGCCTTCCAGACAGCCCAGAGCACTGAAGCCTTTCCTGAATCCCTCCAAGGAGACCGGCAACATACGGGAGAACTAGAGGAATGCAACAAGTCACTGCACTCAAGATATTGAGTTGATTTTTGACAGAGTGCAACCGAGGGATTCCAAGACCCGTAACAGCGCGGTACACCTTCAGAATTTGAGTCTTGCCATTGCCCCCTTCAAAGTGTCACTTCAAAACACATTCTGTTCATTATTTTTAAAATTTTAGCAAACAGCTACCTAGACAGACAGCTAGGGCGCAGGGGAGCAACCAGGCCCATTCTCTTTGCCCTCCACCGTCACTGAACTCGTGCCTGTTTTGCGTTCAGCTACTGTACAATGAAAAGGCAAAAAAAAAAAATCCCCCCCCCCCCCCAAAAAAAAAAAAAAAAAAACCACAAATAATTGATAAGGCAAAGCCCAGTCTGGAATTTCAGCTGCCAGCGTGTGCTGCTAGTGCAAGGCTCATCCACGGGGAGACACAAGGGGCCAAACGGGCACCTCTTCTCTGGGGCCTAAGGTGAGTCAGGCCCAGTGATTGAAGTAAAAATAAATAAATAAATAAATAAAATAAAAAAGACAGTAATAAAGTAGAAAACAAAGGGAAAAAAAAAAAGAAAAGAAAGAGGAAGAAGGGCAGGAGCACCCGAGCCTCCCTGGGGTGTTTTTATTAGGCCCTTTTTAAGGCGACTCCCGGGCACCTCCGGCCACCGCGGCAGGGAGGAGGGAGGCGCCGCCGCCGCGCGTTAACGGCCGTTAACGTTCTAACGGGCGCGCCGCGCGTTAACGGCCGTTAACGTTCTGAGGGCCGCGCGGGCTGCGAGGAGCCGCGCTGCCGCCGGCGCGGCGCTGGCGGGAGGAGGGCCGGTAAGAGCGGCGCGGGGGAGGGAAGGGGGAGGCGCGGAGGCCGCGGCGGGCTCCGGGCTCGGTCACCTCGGGCC
>JAWLRI010000035.1:1307685-1425394 GCA_034781795.1 Crypturellus tataupa | reverse complement strand
GGGACCGCAGCGCGGCCGCCTTGCGCGACGGGCCCTGCCCGAGCCGCACCCGGCCCTGCCTCGGCCCCGCAGCGCGGTGGGCAGCTGGACGGGGCTCCAGGGCTGCCGAGCACTAGAAACGTAACTGCTAAACCGCCAAGCTCCCCCAGTACACACACACACACACACACCCAGCCCTCCCGCAGCAGCGCGGCCCGCCTCCGCCGCTGCTGCTGCCTGCAGCCCTTGCGGGATCCCTCGCGCATCCCTCGGGCAGGGAGCAGCGCTCCCCTCCTGCCCACCGGCGGTGACTGCAGCCGAGGGAGCAGGGCGTTAAAGGCAGGGGAGGCCCGAGGGCGCGGGCAGGCTCCCAGCACCGTCCAGCACCCGTCGCGGTCGCTGGTTACTCCTATAGGCGCCCCGAGACACGCGGGGAGCCGGCAGCCTGACGAGCCCACAGAGGCGGCGTTGGGCACCGCTCAAGGGCAACCGCGGTGCGGCCTCCACCACTGCTGCTGCTGCGGGAGACCCTGCGGAGAGCGAGTCACATGAAGCCCCTTGAAGGGAGGCCCGCGCTCGCACGGTGTGAGTTAAGGTCAGGGAAGGGCTGGTGCTGTTACAGAGCAGCCTACGAGTGGTTCCTGCGCCCCGCACCAAAGCTTCTACTGCGGCTTTTAAGGGGATCCTTATGCCATACAGAGATACTATTTGATAACAACTTCCAGTAAATTCTTCAACTGAGGCCACAGGCACGACACACGTCGCTTCCCATCCAAAGCAGGGAGCTTCAGCTCACCCAGGTGCCAGCTGGAGCCTCCGGCAAGGCGGCTAATGGACTTAGTGCCCAGAGCAGTTTAGGAGCAGCCCGAACGGGGTCACGTCCAGGCTTGGGCCGAGGTGCCGCCTCGCTCCGTGAGCAGGCACACGAGGCCAACGAGACAAAGCCGCTTCGCCTGCCGGTGACGCGGGGGGAGGGAGGCGCCGGCATGTCCAACAACTGCACACACAGGCGCCAGTTTTTATTTTTACCTCGCGCTTATGTAAGCGCCACGTGATTAGCAAGGGCAATCCTGCCTCCGACCCGTTCATCTCGCTGAACGTTTCTAACGGCAGCTAAACCATCCATGCTGAATTCAGTTCTTTCCGAGTGTAACTTTTAATTAACGCGGTGCAGGTGCACTTCAAAACCCTGACAATATTTCCCATGAATAAACTTACCCACATTTTTTTTCTTTTTTTTTCTTTTTTTTGGCAGGTGCCATTCCCAATGCAGGGTATTTATTTCTACCTCAGGAAAAAAAAAAAAAAAAGAAAAAAAACAGACTGCTGCTTAACCTACAAATGAGTTCTGAGGTTTTGTGTGTTGTTTTATCTCTCTTGGCTCTAAAAAAAGACACCTAGCTATTCATGGTGCTGTTCCAGAACATCACAAATCTTACTTTGAGATGATATCTAATTCACCTGGGAGTATTAAACATGCTCAGGCAGAAATTCTGCATAAAATAGCGAATAAAGAGGTAACACTAGCTTGGTGTCACAAACTTCACTAATATAAACACAAACCCAAAACTTCAGACATTGATATAGATGCATTTCCTTTAACCTCAGTGTCAAAGGGTCCCAAGCAAGGAGAATACAGCCTGAAGATTAACAGGAGATAGAGCTGTGAGTATAAGCTTGCTCAGAGATTGCTCAGAGCAATCTTTTCTGCAGAACTTTTTCTTCACTTCTATAACCACCCAAAGAAGTAGAGCTCTAAGGCACACACACAAGTGCTGAGCACTTGAGCTCCTCTTCCAGGTCTTTTCTGCTGCATGCTGAAACAGTAGAGATTTAAACTTCGTTACCCAGGTTCCTAGCACTGGATGTCACACAAGGCAACGCAAGAGTCACTAATCAGGTTGGCACTTGCAACCACTCCATGAGCTCAAGCAATTTTACATCAGCAAAACAGACAGAAGAGCAAGTAGTTTAGGTGTCTCCAGCTGCTCACTGGCCACCTACAAGCTGCAGGAGTCAACGTCCCAGGGAGGCGGGTGGTTTAGCTGCAGCCTCGTGTGGCTGCTCTTTCATTGGAGCCAAACTGTCACTGCACTGGCAGAATGCACTTAGCTGGGGTCTCCAGACAGTCCAAGAATATACATATATATATATTATATATATATTGTATGTATATATACACACACACATGCACACACACAATGAACAGCCTCTACCTCCAAGCTGGCTGACCCTCCTTCAGCAGGAAGAGATCCACTTCCAGCTAGCCAAGCAGAAGCACCAAGGCAGGACTAAATTGAGAGCAGACACCCCTACATTCAGGAACTTGGCTTTTTGTTTTTGTAATGGTGTCTGCTGCCTCTGTTTGTTTGAGGTGTTAGTTCTTTATATTCTCAACAAACCTCAAGAGGTTTTTTTTTCCAATTAAAAAATAAAAATCAAGATTTTACAGAAGCCTGCTGAAATTAGGATTTCATTCAACCTATTTTTCTAAGGGTTTGGTCTGAAATGCCTCACAAGGAACTATTCACCTTAAATTCTTCCTTAGAGGAAACAGGAGCCAAGTTCCAGGCTGTAAGACCCTCTGGAAATAGTATACTGGATGCCGTGGCAGAAAATTAATTTTCTCCCCGGTTTCTGTCCACAGCAGCCCAAGGAAGCAGAACAAAGAGGACTCCTACCAGATGGAAATAATCCCTGCCACAGACATTCCTGACTGCCCACACACGTCTCCCTGACCGTTCGCTTCAGCTGCAGGCGCTCAGCTACTTCAGGCCTCTCACAGCTCCAGCTTGCATTACACAGGTAAGGCAGCCTAAAACTGAAGGTGGTGCCGTGCACGGGTGTGTTTAAAGCAAGCATAACCCCACTTGGTATGTGCAAAGACCAGGGTAGGTAGCTACCTAAGATAAAAGAAAAGAACATAAAGATTAGGTGGTGATGTTACATAGAGCAATGTGAAAGCAGTCTTTAATGTCCCTATACTAAGTGACAAGTATCTTAACATAGCTCTCTTCCCCCAATATTTAAAGCAATAAAGTGAATTTAATTTAAATACTTTACAAACAGTCCCCCAACAACTTTAGAGCCACTTATAAAAACAAATAACCTCCATTTCAACCCCTGGTGTGCAAAGGGAGCATTTACCACCTCCATCCTCTTAACACAGCCAGGCTCCTTCCCAGCGCCCCTAAACTGCTAGCCTGAGCATCTTGCCCAGCTTTTATAATGCAGTGGCCTCCTGGGGAATAGATGGGCTTCAAGGGGGCACAACTGAGTGATTAGCTGTCAGGTATCATCTGTGGGGCCATGGGGTAGGAATCGTCTCCCCTTTAGAGACAGCGAATTGGAAGTCAGAGGCGCTAAATCACCTGGTTGCATTCTCTGAGCAAGCAGCTGCTGGGTCACGTTTCACCAGCTGGGGATCTGCTCCCAGGAACCTCATCCTCAGCAGTGCCTAGAGGGTGTTTTCCACGAGCAGACAGGGACTTGTCACACTCACCTCTTCCGTGGACTTCCAGCAGGGCTTGTCAGGAGACGCTCAGCGCTGTGCTTACCATTGCTCTCCCATGTGTGATCAGCTCGGACTGTGGACAGAATTCATTCTTCTCTACCTGCAAAGTACAGGGTAGAAACACGTATCTGCAGAGTACAGGGTAGATATACATTGTGTCTGTTAAGGAAATCTATGCCGGACAGGTTTTCACACCAGGAACTATCCACACTACAACAGGATCCAACCCTCGGTTCCCTCTGAGGTAGAAATGTGAAGTCAAATTAGAGCAAAATAAATTTTAATGACAGTTAATCAATGCAGTAATTACAGCTCAAGATGAATACCTTCGAAGAGAGACTCCAAACAAAGAAACCCCTGACAATTACACCCTTTGGTGCGGTCTGGTGCTTGTCTCAAGGTCCTGAGGAGGAGGAGATAGTCTAGACTACAAGGATTAACACCATTCCAGGGTGAGAAATAACTTTCATCTCTCAAGGTCAGGACAGGAGGGTCCTCACATCCCGGCAAGCCTTATCTCAAAGTCTTGACATCCTCCCTTTTGGGGTGTAAATCGCAGGGATGCAGACTGCTAATTACAGCATGAGGTTAAGCCATTAGCTCTGTATAGTTCCAGAGACCTAAAGGAGAATTGCCACCTGTAGGAGAGAAATTCTCCTACATCAGCTACTTTATGCATCTACAATTATTTTCTGCCATTCACAGTTTGTAACATTCATGCTGGAGCACAACACATCACCAAGGAAGAATGTCTTTTTTTTTTTTTAAGCATGTCAGACAAAACAAAGGCCAGGAGCCTATAGTGTATTTTTAAGGACCTCGTCTTCCAAATAGACCCCAGAGCTCTGCATTAGACACCTGAGCTCCCACAGAACTCACAGGGAAGGATGTGCACCACAGAACAGGTCCTGAAACTTCCAACATGTTTAGGGGCAACTCAGCATGAGTGATGCCGAGGGAGGGAGAGATCATGCTGTAATGACACTTTCAAAAGGGCTACAGAAAGGTGGGATTCACAGCATCTCGGGGGGAGATACCTTCTTGCAAAAATGTAATAGATCTTCCCTGTATTTGACTTGTTGATTTCATCAAAGGGTAAAAGGAATTAAATCCAGATGTCTTATTCCCAGGGCAGTGGAGCTAGCCTGAAAAGCCTTAAGCTCATCTTTGCTGTGATCAAGTGGACAATTTGACTGAGGTCCCCACTCATCAGGGGGCAGAACACCCACGCTGGATCTCCTGGGCCATCCAAGTGCTGCGCTCCAGCGTCATGGCAGGGAGGATGCCTGGACCATTGCAGATGCTCCCTGGGAGGATGCTGAAAGGCAGTGAATCTTGAAGAAGTGCAGAGAACATCAGAAATCTGGTAAATTTGGGGCAAAAATAATTGCTATATGGGTTAGAAGCCACCACGTATATAGTACAGGTACCCAGAGCCACCTTTTAAAATATAGTAATAGATTTTCTGGGGCGGGTAAAGGATAATCCTTGCTGCTCTGTTGGGTGCCTTTCGTGGCACAGCATTCCTTGCAGTCCTTCTGCAGGATTCTGTGAAATAACAAGGTTTTGCATCTGTTAAGTCTCCTGGTTGACTAGTGTATCTGGGTTAAGGAAGATCACATGCTCTGTGGCAGCACTGTTGCATTGTGCTTTGTGATGAATGGGTGAAATTGTTTGGTTTAACAGATACATTTATTAATTTTGTATCTAGGAACAGCTTCCCGCATCTCTGTAATAGATCTGCAGATAATTCTTGCATATTGGTTATCGGAGAGACTTGAACTCCCTTATATCTACACTGAAGTTCCTTATGTGCACTCATACCTGCTATTAATAATGTCATAGTGACTAGTCTGAGTAGCTCTTGGATTTGTTCTCCTTTAGCCAGATGCAGAAGGAAGCTACAGCTAACTAGGCCAAGGGACAGGAAAGTCTGTCAGAGATGGTGCCAGCTAGAAGTCCTTACCTTCATCCCTCCATTGCCTTATGCAGGAAACATTTCTTGTGCACAAACTTTTCTTCCCCATTTTTTTTTTCCCTTGCAGGTGCCTTGATGCTCCCTGGAACAAGAACATCAGCTTCCTCGTTACCCCTGCTTGAGCTCCACCCGGTGTGGTAGCTGAAATACACAGCATTTATGCCATATTTTGTATACTGCATAAAGCTGTACCTGAGGACCAGCTCAAGTGGTGCTCAAGTTGCAGGTGGATCTAATTTGGGTTACAGCATCCATGCTCAGAGGACACTGCGATTAAATAGGCTTGTACCAAAGAAACTGGACTTGTAGCTATTTCTTTCCTAATGAAACAGCCTGAATAACTCTCATAGACTAATCACTTCTTGTTGTTTAATCCATGAACACACTCAAACTTAGCCTGCATTGTAAACAGTATTGAGGCCATAAAAAAAAAATCTATATATTTGGTTTGAATGATGACTGACAATGTGTTACGAGTGCATCTTATTTTGGTTTCATAGCTTTCTTCCTTTCAATAGTTATGTTTCTTCCATTGCTCTGTTTATTAAATGGTTTATAGTTAATTTGAAACCAAGTGCAGCAAACTTTAAAAAAACCAAATAGGAAAGAAGTGAAACTATGTTCATCCTATTTTTTTTTCAGTGCAATTGTGCATTCAGTATTCCTTTCCTCTTTTGCTGAGGCTTCAGTTCAAATCAGCAGCTCTTTCCAATGCTGACACGGTCCTATTAGCTCCTTATATTCACAGCTACCCCTTCTGCCTGCACTTGATACCCATCTTTCAGCTGGAATGGAGTATCTAAGTGCTTCTCGCCCCGGCTACTGCAATGCAGCATGGAGAAAAAGAGGAACCATGCAGTCTGAGAAACCATTCCCACAAAAAATAAACAGGAGGAAAACTGCCTCTTCCTCAATATTGCTGGTTCCAAGTTTTCAATTAAAATGCTCATTTGTAGCTGGAAATGGTTCTTCACAATTTGTTCTGCGAAGATGAAAGGGAAAACAGAATTGCCATCTGCCCCTTGGAACAGCAGAGAGAAAATTTGCTAGGGGGCTTGTCCTTTCCTTGCCAAAGTCGTTGCATATAGAAGTGATCCAATTTCCTCCTTATTGGTAAAAGGTGGCCGCACTATAGTCATTATTTATTTCTGGATCAACATCCTGAGCTACCTTTTCCTCATGGTATGAGCTGATTTTTTTTTTTAGACAAGTAAATCAAACTCACTGCTGAAGTAGCAATCTGTATAGAAATGGATTTATGACACAAGCAGCATACCCCTCAGCATACATCTGAGTAATGTGTGGTTAATATTAACATGCTACTGTTTTTAGCCAGCTACAATGAAGAATTGGGAGTGCCAGGACATGTTTTATACAGAGAAAAATGCTGATTTCATGAAGCTAGGTTTTGTGTCAGTATGAATATAAGTTTTACTGATAGGCCTTTACAATAACAACAACTATACCCCATTTAGGAAATGAAGGTAGGTTTTTTTGCTGTTATTAAACAGCTTAAATAGCATCTTCTTGAGCAACATGAACTTTATGTGTTTGTGAACAATGCAAGATTCAGCACATTTACTAAAAGTGAAATACTTCTCCAGATAGAAAGGCAAATGCTAAAAGCTCTGAGCTGCACTATCTCAGCCTTCCCAGTTTTTGCCCACTGACAGTTATTTGTGCATGAGGCTTTTTGATTTAATTCTTCAGAAAGAAAATGTGCTTTCAAGAGCTCACTTTGAGCAGAATTTGCATTCTGCCGCTATAGGCTGGTTCATTCTCCCAGATAATGATTCCATGGGAATGCCTTTTTTTATTTTTATTTTTTTATTTGTAAATTCTAATAATCGTGGCTAAAGAAAGTTGGGAAGTGAGTAATAGATTTTATATGTCCTTTCATCTCTCCCTTGCCCTTTGCTGTAACTTAGGCCCTTCTCCTCAAGACTTGTATTAGAAATATCTGCGTTGTTTTAGTTTTCCTAAACCAAAGATTTGCACTCAGAAGCAACAGATCCTGGAGTCTGACCATTATTTTTCCTGTTAAATTAAACTGTGAAAACAGTTGGCACACTCTGATCAGAACTATATACAGGGACACGCATGGAATGGATACAGATTTCTTAAAATGTAAAGTAGCTGAGAAGGAACAAATGAAATTGCCCCGACGGTGGCAGTATAACATAAGAAATAAGAATGCTACGTAAAATACAAAAGGATGAAGGGTTTCCTCTTCAGTAACATTTTTAGGCTGAGTCATCACTGCCGAAGAGGCATCCTCCTTCTGCGCAGGGAGGGGCTGTTGGTAAAACCATAGCACAATCCTTGCCTTGCTTAATAAATAGATAAATAAAACAATAACATTTTACTTCTTACTCTCAGGTAACTGGACAAGGTCAGTGCTTTGCTCTGGGTTGATCCTGTGTAATTGCCATGCAGCTCTGGTCCTCAGAGCAGCACAGACATGAGGTGTCAGGTACCTGGCATTAGGTAACTCGGGTTGAAAACGTTTCCTCAGCTGAGGGCAAACACAGCGTGTCTGTCCCAGGGACCCCAGAGGGGGTTCCTGCGGAAGAATAAAGGCACAACTACCTAGCTATAAAACAGCCACCTCGGACAACTAAGAGCTTTTCTGATCAAAACAAAGCCAGACACCCTCTTGCCTTCCCTCACATCCTCTGAAGCCTAGTGGAAGTTTTACAAGATCTGTTATTTTGCACCTTTCCTATTTCTCCTGACCCTTCTCGGGCAGGGCCTGCATCATCTTCTGCTCCTCCAAAGCCCAATAGAACAGACCTCACGGCCCGGTGGAGACCTGGCAATTTAAATGAAAAGATACTACAGATCCACAAGGGTAAAACAACACTATCATTTGTGGAGCCAGTTCACTCTCATAAGGAAAGGAAGGCAAGAAAAACAAATCTCTGAGTCAAACTGGTCAAAGACAAAGATTTGCCTGTCCTGGTGAAGCCTTGCAAACAAAATAAACATTTTATTGCAAAAGCTGGGAAAGGTCTCAAGAGAAATATGTGGCAGAGAGAGTGTTACCTATCAGTGGCTAAAAGGGCTCCAGCAGGAGCACCTTCCCCTCCCCTCGGGCTGTGAGGGACAGGCAGCGGCTCCCCTTATCTCCGCGAGGCAGCTGGGCCGCCAGCACCATCCATCAGGGGATGCCAGGGGATCTGTGCAGGGTGGCAGCAGCGCCGGGAACACGGGCAGCCAGGAGGGACCGCAGCGCCAGAGCTGCTCTCGGAGGGAGCCATGCGGAGCACGAAGGCCACAGGGCTGCGGCAGCGGGAAGGAAGGAGCGGGGCCCGCGGCGCTCCCACCTGCGAGACAGGCCCCGCTCCGAGGAGCGGGGAGCGCTCTGGTTCCCAGTGGAGCAGAGGGGAGGTGAGTGCGGCCGCGCAGGGGCAGCCGTGGGGCTGCCGCAGCTGGAACTGCTCGGGGAAACCTGGCAGCGCTGAGCCCTGGCACCGATACAGGGCCGTCTGCAGAGACCGAATTTCCTCCCTTGGCACAAGGTGGGATCTAAAACAGCATCAAAGGGTTCAGGCTCCAGGGGAGAGGGAGCAAGGCAGAGACCTGGGGCTGCTCACATCATGTTTCTTTAGGCTCCAGATCCGACACAACCAGCGTGGATTTTGTTCCTTTTGGGCTTAGGGAGGGTGCACAAGAGGACTAGACCTCGTTATGTATTTATGTTTGGGCTGATTCTACTCCCAGGCCACCCAGTCTTGTGCGTAACCCCACTGATACCTATGGGCTTTCTCTTGCTCTAGGGCAGCATAAAATATCTGGGACATGCAGAATAGTTTCCAAGCTTAAGGTTAGTGGCTCCTCTCCCATTGCTACTTAGTGAGATACAAGCAAGCTTCCCCCAATCCCCAGATTTGTAAATTCTGAGCAGCTCTTGATTTGGGGACAGCTGGCATTGAATGAGCTCCCCCAAGCCCTTGCCCCAAAACAGGCAGCCTGGAGGAAGCGTGGGGACCTGCACCTCTCCCCTCCATCACTCTGCAGGCGAGACGTCACCTCGCAGAACCCCCCTTCGCTAGGGAACGCTTTGGAGAAACGTTATAGCCTTTCCCCTCCCTGACTGCACGATGAAACCACCACAGCTTTGGGCAGGAGGCTGACTGGTCGCCTGCGTATCTCCCTGCTTATCTCTGCCCTCCGCAGGGCACGCGGCGTTTTTGCTCTTTGCTTTGCATGGCCTGGCAGCGGCCACTCGTAAACCTGCTCATCGGCTGCCTTGTGAGCAACCCAAGTTAAAAGCAGAGTGACAAGATCCGAAGATGCCAGCTCTTTCATACATTTAAAACAGAAGAGGCAGAACATCTACGTGAGCACTGGAACATCTACGTACCTCTCGGAGGAGCATTTTGCTAGAGAGCAACTACAGCCCGTGGCAACGTCTCCATTTCCTCCCCTCCCTGTCAGACGGCATTGGCGCTTTTAGGTACTTGCTCGGATGCTGATGCACAGCCAAACGAGGACCATTTGTGATGCCGCCCTCCTGGAGACGGGATCATGGCACTCCAGCACTGAGCACGCCTGTGTCTTGGTGTTCCTTGCACTCTAAGGAGATTTAGGAAAACAGAACAAACAAACAACAAAAAGCAACCACACACACAAAAACATCCTGAGAGTCGTGTTGAAGCAGTGACAAAATACCAAAGTACCAGCATGAGATAATACACCAAAAAGAAAAAAAATCAAGGCTGCAATTAAGGTGGAAGATTGGGCTCTAGCTCCAAAGCTGGAGCTCGGACAGAAGCGCAGGGAGTGGGATTGCGGAGAGCCCTTTTCCGGGGATGCTCGCAGGGCCCTCTCCGCATGCTGGACTCGGCGCTGAGCACAGACGCCAAAAACCCACCCTCGACTGTGCTTGAGCAGCCCTAGATCAAGAGCGCCCTGAGTACAGAGAGCTTCTTACCTCGTTTCTAGACAGGAACCTTTTTTCAGGAGGGACGGAAAATCCTTCAGCCATAACCATAAACCACAACCTGCATTTCCCACTGGAATTGCTTGTGGCACACACATTTAGGTGTCTTCCGTGCTCTCAAGCCCCAGGGGTTTCAATTGCATTACGGAGGAGTTTCCTTTATCAACGTGTTTGGGAATCATCCCCATCCAAGAAGGAACATCACACTGGCTAAATGGAGGATCTACCACAACAAATCCCTGTGTTCCTACACTGGGTAGCCAACAAAATTGAATACCAGGAGATTTTCATAGCATTATTACTCACCTATTTTAACTAAATATCTTAATTAGCTAATGAGTTTCATGTAATTCTCATCTCTCATTATTCCCAATTAGAAATGAGCCTGAATGAGGACCTGGGTCCCAATTAGGAGATAAGGGGCTCCTGGAAAGCTGACACAGTTTGCATTACAGGCACAAGCACGGGACCCACCTCCAAGCAGCAGGGAAACACTGGATCCGAGTTCCCCCCGCTCTCAAGCTCTCGGGCCAGCCTAGAAGCAACCCAGGAGCTAAACACATGGTTTTTGCAGTGGTCTGAATAAGGTTTTTGTGTCAAACCTCCAAAAAAGAGGGTATTTTTTTTTTCACCCTTGCATATCTGTCACATCGAACCCTCTGTAATGACCACATATATCCCCAAACTGTAAAGCTGCTGCATTGCAGCTTCCTTCTCCGCTACTTCTTGCTGCCTTGCAAAGCGGCACGTAGCAAACTCAAATCCCCGCTGTCCTAAAGCCCTTACAAAGACCTGCAGCAATAAATTATGCACGAACACAAAAGTAGCCTTATTCCGTGACAGGCGCAGCCGTGCGACCGGGGAGCCAGGACAACAGCCTCTTTCTGCTTCTGATTTGGGCATTGAGACAGGGCCGGTCACAACTGCTCCGTTCCCGCTGCCGTGAAAGAGGGACGGTGATGGATACCGAGCTGCATGTGCTCTGGTGGGTCCCCAGGAGCAAGCATTATTTGCAGAAAAGCTTGCGAAGTTCCACGATGAGGTATCAGCAATCTGCTGTGCTCCTTGTACCACCAGTGCGGTTTCCCTTAGCGCAGGCTCGTGCTGAAGGATTACAGCAGCGCTTGTCTTCGCTGTTTGCAAAGACTGATGCCTTCTGCCCAGCAACAACATCTGGCCTCTGTATCTCCTTGAAGCAGCACAGCATTTTAACGCCTGTGGGGCTGTACCTTTAGTGGGAGGCTCCGCTTGCTCAGACTGCCAGTCAAGGTGGAGACCAAGTGGTAAATCAGCGGCAGCTCCGCGTGCGGCTTGCAGAGTTTCCCCATGGGCTGCGGGTCCGTCCTGGGCCGGGGAGCGCTGCCCCCGCTCAGCTGCGCCTCCTCGAGCTGCCAGCTCCGTCACTAGAACCTAATGGGCTTCTCTCACTGAGAGAAGAAAATGCAGTTCAGCATCAGAAAGAAAACGGTCTCACTCTGGTCTCAGATCTGCTTTTTTCCCCTACGGGCAAAATGCAGCAGAGCTTTCCCTGATTTATACCCTGGCTGCGAGCAGTTTCATACCCAGGGTTATTCTACTGTCAAACGTGGAAGCTGAAGCAGCACCCTCAGCAAAAGGGTCTATGAATTGGTGACGTTTATAAAGGAGCTCTCATGTTTGCTCCGTGAAGATGCAGTTAGCAGCAAAGCAATGAGGGGCTGAAGGCCCCTCTATTGGGGAATAAGACTCCTTCCGACACGCTCCCTTGGTGAATTCCTCACAGGAACCTGACTCCAGCTTATGTTTTTTCTTTTTTCTTCCTTTCCAAAGGACCAGTAGAAAACAACACAGCTGTAGTTTCCTTTACTGTAGCAAAGCTAAAGTTGATATTAACTAGGGACCTGATCCACTGCTCAGTGGAGTCAGCAGAGATTTTTTCTGAGGGCCTTAATGGCTGTTGGAACTGGCCCTGTATGAAAGCTCACTTTGATTTTTTTTGCTGTTGTGTGAGGCTCTCCAACCATTTCTCCTAGGGGAACAGCTTTAGGAGGCAGCTTCGGAGCTTAGATGAAGTATCTGCTGTCACTGTTCTCTGCTTCTCTTTTCTTTCCCCCATACATCAGAACTCCCCTTCTCTTTTCCAGCTGTCAGCGATCGTCACCGCCGGCCTCCTCCTGCTGTACATCGTGCTGTGCTACGAGAACTTCCACTTCCACGTGGCCCATCTCTACGCTCACCTGGGGTACCCCAGCGCCCAGCACCTGGTGGGACAGAGGTACCTGAAAGGTGCTGTATCTCCGAGCCTGGCTAACGCGGTGTCAGAGCGTGCGCACAGAACAGGAACACAAATGCAGTCCTGCACCGTGCGGCACATTAGTGCAGTGTTTTGGACGTCATAGTTTATATCCCATTATCTCCCTCCCTTGTCTTCATCTCACGTGCAGGAGCTGGAGTGGAAAGAAATGAGGACATGGCCATGCACTGGTTCAGGTGAGGTGGGAACAAACCCCAGCACGGCCATTAGCTCTCTCCTAGGGAAGCCTACGGGGCCAGAGGAGGAGGGAGAAGAGGTAACAGCGCAGGGAGAACGGTACCTTCCTCCTTGCTTGCTCTCATCTCACTCAAAAACATTCAGTCTAAGCCTTTCTTCTTTTGCATTTGCTCTTATCATTCTCTTTCCTCCCTCTAGACAGGCTGCAGGACAGGGCCATCCACACTCCTCCTTCAACCTGGCAGTGGGAGCGCTCAAAAACATGACCGTGGCGCTCGAGGAAGGGTAACGTTACCTGCTCCTTTCCTTTTCCTCCGGGGCTGAATTCCTGGTTCTTCGAGAGCTGGTAATCTGGGAGCAGTCCCTATAGCTGTAGCAGCTCTATACATGTAGCTACTTTAAAACTGAGCTTTGGGAGAGTGAACTTTAGCTAGCTGAAAGTGAAAAAACAGTGTTTGTGCAAACCCGATGACCTGAAGCCACTGTGCTTCATTTAGATGTGCCATGTGATAAGTCAGGTGGGCTTATTAGTTCGGCCACAGAAGAAATATGTATCTTGAGAGCTCCCAATTAATCAACTGAATAAGAACAAAGTTACCAAAATGAAAACATACATGCAAAGGGGACCAAGAAAAGCACAAAGCAAATGACATAATTTTCCGAATAAGGGAGAACTGACTTTTCAGAAGTAATTAGGGATGTCTTATAAAACTCTAGGCAGATAAAAATCATACAGGAGCAAAAGAAACTTCTTTCTACGTATTCCTGATACTGACCTCATGTCCTCCAGGGAGGTGGAGAAGCTCCTTGGTGTGGCTGCAGACCAAGGGCTCCAAGAAGCTCAGGAGCTTTTAGAAAACATCCTCAAGAAGAGAAACCTTCCCTGAGCAGCCGCCGCAGAGCTGGCAACACCGACGCTCTTCCAGCCTGGCCTTTGTCTGCGTTTGGTCCCTCCACTTCATCTTTGCTGACTGTCTGGTCCTTAAGCGTTTGAAATGCTAACAGGACATTGCAGTTGTCTTGTGATGTGTTACCACAGTTAGATCTACAGCAGTCATCTGCTGCAAGATGCAGGGAAATAGAACCTTTTTTGAGTGGGAATTCAGGCTGAATTCAGTTTGGTCAATGAGCAGTAGAGATGAGCTCCAGACAGTCTCAGTTTTACTAGCAAGGGCGATTCTGTCTGTCTGTCTTTCTGTCCTAAAACATACAGCATGGGATGGGCAGACCCCTGAAGTGATCCACGTTCTCGTACCTTCCCTTTTTTTGCTCACAATTTTGAACAGTTCTGCAACGAGTAATGGAGAAGATGAGTAGTCTTAAGGCTTGTATAGACAACAACAAACATATGAATGTTACTGAAAAAGAACTGCTAGAATTATGAAGAGAGGGCAAACCACCCTGCTCTTATTGAGCAGTGAATGCCAGCTGGTGGTCACGCTTCGTACCAACTGATGTGCTAATATTAGGTCCAAATATTGATCTGGAGCTTGATAAAGTGTTAATTGTGCAATTGCGTTGCGTATATTTTATGCTGTATTTATGCATTGCAATAAATGATCAAGACTGAAGCTTTATCATTGTAAATCAGCATGAGATACATGCATGATGCCATTTATAACAGAAATAACAGTGATTTAATAGAAAATATAAATAATGTCTTCACTTAATAGCTACCATGCCTTAACAGCTGTACCATTACCATGCCAGTTGCAGGGAAGTGTAATTAAATTTAATGGAAACTGCCTTCTCTTTCTAGGTGGTCTCAGTTTAAAGCCGCAGTGGGAGTAACTACATTTAACAGAAAGGGCCCTTGCTAAGCAAGGATCCACGGAGTTTTGCTCTCAGTAAACTCCTTTTCCCTGCGATGTGTTCGCTCGTGTGCAACCGCTGCCTTTCCCTGGCGCGAGCATCCGTTTGCTTCTCGCGTTGCACGAGGGCCTGGGCTTCCCACGGGTGTCTGAGAGGGCGGCTGAGCCCGAGTCCTGAGGGCACAGAGAGCAAAGGAGAAAACAAGCCCATGACGGGGGGCAGGGTTGGTTTCCAAGAGCCGCTTTTGCGCCGTGACTCGTCACCGGGGAGGTAACGGGTTTCTTGCGCAGGGTCCTGTTTCCCCGTTGCTGGGGTTTGGTGCCAGGGTGTTACGCGGGACAGGCTGGCTCCCCTCCGTGCAGCACCTCCCTGGCCGGGGCCAGCTCTGCCTCTTGCCCGCTGCACCCAGCGTGGGGCCGGGCAGCGCGGGGCCCTTCCTCCCCTGCCGCTCGTCCCTGCCGCGCGCGCTGGCTCCTCCGGCCGCGTTTCCAGCCCCGCGCTCCCCCTTCGCCCACCCCTGTCCTTTGGCTCTTTCTCCTGCGCTCCCCTCCCACACACCCTTCTACCAAACCTGGTGCCGCAAGGCGAGCGGCAGCGTGCAGCACCAGCTGAGCTGCCTTTTTCCCTCCTCCCCCTCGTAGCAGCACAGAGTTTTGAGCAGCACGGTTCGCAAGGTGCTTATTGCTAGCGCCTGTGCGGCAGCTGGCGACCGGGCTCCTGAGCCAGGGCCCTGGGGAGGCAGGGAGAATATTTCCCTTGGCAGAAGTTAGCGCTGGATCATGCCTTGTACTCGTGTTTTTCTTGAACAAGCATACATGAGCTTTTACTCCCCTGCTCTGATCTGAAGATTAGACCTATGCTATGTGTCTCGTACATGTACATATAGATGCATGACTTAGGTGCAATGGACATTTCTTTCAGGCCCATGGTATACTCCTTGTTGTATCTCAAACAGGAAAAACGCACCAGCTTTGGTCTCCTGCTGCACTTCTCCACATGTACTTACCCTGCATACTGCACAGATGGCCTGATACGAGCAAAAGAAAAGCAGAAACTACTTTGCTTCTAAAGGACCTCATGTTTTAATGGGCCTCCGAGGTTAAACATCTCCTGCAGTAGTGTTTCTGGGCCTTAGCGGGAAGCTGTGATGCTCTTCCATGCTGCTTTCAGCTTTGAGATTGCCTGTCATTAGCTCAGATAATACGAAGCACTGGAGCAATGAGGAAACAAAAATAAAGGTTGTCAGAGCTTTCTTTATGGTGCTGTGGGGTGGCAACATCAAAGGTTTGCAGGCTGCTTTTTGCCTTGCGTTGTGCGTGTGCTTGGATGAAAGCCGCTCAGCTGGCGCCGCGTTATTTGTTTATAACAAAATGACAGAAACGGCCCCAGGTTTGATACAAGCGAAGCAGTTTCTTGGCGATGATTCATGCACGTACCGCTGTGTCTCAAGTTCTCACCCACAGGCACCGGGTCAGAGAAACGCGCCTTCAGCAGCACAGAAGAATCGCATTACGCTGCAGACTGGCCGAGTTCCTTGAAGCCTGGGGAGCAGAGAGAAAGCCAGAGACACCCGCTCCGGAAAGCAGCCCTCGGCGCAGGGCCCTTCTCGCCCCTACCGGGCGCTGGTGTCGGGGGCTGCACAGATCCCAGCACGGGAGGCTTCGTGCAGACCCCCCTCGCTCCGGTGGGTCTTCCCGCCCTCGTCCGCTGTGTCCGGCAGTGCAGGCTGCGAGACGCCGGAATCAGAGCGACACGTTGGCATCCAGTGACTTACGGCCCAACGCGGCTCCGGTTGCTCTCCGAGCGGCCTGTTTTCTGACGAGCGGCAGGAAGGCTGGGAAATAAATCACAGGCAGCCTCGCATCACACCTCGACAGGCAGAAAAACCCTGCTGAAGTAACGCAGCCAATTAGCAAGCCCTGGTGGGAGAAGGCTACTGCAATTCAACTCCGTGCCAATACTTCACCGAGGAAAGACACTCCTGGGCATAGCGCAGCTCAGAGAAGTAGCTTTTCCATAACCAATTTTATCTTTGCAAAAAATCTCATCAAGAAACTGCTTTCTCCCACCCCACATTTGTTTCCTATGCATTTCTCCCCCGGGTTTCCTTTCAGCACCATCCAACAAAACACGATCTTGAAGCCAAGGGTGGTGCTATCGCTCATGTCCATCCCACCTTTCTCTCCGAGCTTTCCCGCAGAGCGGTGCAGCGCAACAAGCACCCAGGCCCGGTGCTGGGCCCTTAGAAAGGAGCACGGGCAGGAGCTGGCTGGCATGGGAGCCAAAGCAGAGCCAGGGCTTGGCAGGAGCCGTGAAGGGCCAGGATGTTTCATGGCTGATACCTCAACCCCTGATTTTCTTTCCTTTTTTCTGGAGTTTTGCCATAACACCCCTTGAGCCATTTCATTTCAATCCTTGCAGCATTTCCCTCTCTGTGCCTAGGTGCTTGGGTCATATAAATCCTTTTCGTTAGGTGTTTACTCCCCCAGTAAAAAGGCGCCAAATATTATGACAAACTCTGGGAGCCGTGTTTTCATGATGTCTTCTGAGTATGATAAAAGCAGGAGTCATTTAGCTCCAAAAGGCTTTGAAACTTGTTACTAAGCAAGCTGAAGTCAATATTTAGAAACAACTTTTTCCCATTTTCGTTGGCAGTCTCAGTCAAGCACTTTGAAGGACAGAGAAAGTGGCTTTCTTTCCTTTAGGGATCACCTCTACGAGAGGTTTCGGGGGTGGCTGTGAGCCCTGGCACTGACTAACAGGCAGCAGGGAACCATGGCCGTGCAGCGCTCCAACTTTGGCTCACAAAGAAACTGCAAGAGGAAATCTGGGTTTCTATGTCTAATCACAGCATAAAAGTAAATACACCTACCTAGATCTTTACATGTCCTCTGGGCAGTTGCAGCTTTATACGGCCAGGAGCGAATAAACTGAAAAACGCCCTCGGGTAGGTGTCTTTCCTGGGGCGCCAATGTTCCTTGGAGGTGCAGGGATGCAGGTGCATCCTCGTGCTCCAGCCTTGGGAATCAAACCTTGGGAAGAAGATTTGCTCCTTCTCTCCACAACCAGGAGAGGAAAACTGCTCCTGACTCCCCGGCAGCTGCGAGACCTCTGCTCGCTGCCGCCGACTGCACGCAGGCAATCAGGAGGATTTTCCTTCCTGAAACGCGGTGCTAATTATAATCTAATTCAGCTTATTTGAAGTACATTTTGGTAGCACTTCCATTATGCAAATACCAATTTATTATCCTCACACTCTGTTTTGACTACAGTTGTGTTGCTAATTAGAGGCAATTTAACTGTTTAAAAAAAAAAAAAAAAACACCACAACAACACACCAAACCCCTTTCCTCTCTCCCTGCACTTCTACTTCCTCGCAAGCCCCGCAGATGACACACGCAGTGTGGAGTCAGCAGTGAAAACCCGACCTTACTGGCTCGGGTTTAATCACTCCCATTGCCCACGGCCATGGAGAGGCGGAGAGGAGCCCCTCCGGCCTGCGAAAGGTGCCTCTGGCCCCGTGAGTTTTACACTTTGCTCCTCTGCTGCCTTTTCCTGCAGTTTTAGGCAGCTCAGGCCCCAGTTCTCTGCCTGCTCTTGACCCAGCCGCATTTTTCCCTTTAAGCACTGGGCAAGGGAGGATTTGGGGGGAGAAGAAGGAAGCAAAGTGGCCTCGAGGAGCGCAGCGAGGAACCACAGTGAGTTGGATACCTACACCGGTACCTTAAATAAAACAAGGTTATTCCTCTGAACACCTTTTAGTAAGACTACTTCTGCATCCTTTACTCTGCAAAAGTTGGATTCCTGCATCCAAAGGCTGCATTTCTCAGGATGCTACCATTCATGCGGTATTTTTCCACTTCCAAAATAGCATTTTACCAAAAGTTTTGAGGACTGCCGAGAGCTTTCGAGAAACACACCTAATTCTGCTTTAGAGAGGGAGAGGGGGAAAAAAAGTACTGCAGCAGTACTGCTAATAATAAGAGCACATTACATTTATCAAACCCATAGATCTCCAAAGAGGCTTTTGCAGCCTTGGCTTTGAAGTGCGTGTCTCTGCAGCAGATGAGCATTAGGGGTCCCCAGTGGACTTTCAAAAGCTTTGGAGGAAAAAAAAGAAAAAAAAAAAAAAAAGGAAAAAGAGACTGGAGTGCTCCTGCTTTCCGTTTCAATATGAATCCCAGTAGCCTACGCACCCATCAGGCGAGCTCTGTCGATACCAGGGGCGGAACACCAGCATTAACGCGCTAACGTAGCGCCAGGGCAGCAAGCACCGCGCAGGGCCGGTAGAGACGCAAGGGGCTGCTGGCAGGGCCTTTTCCCTCCACACCAAGCCGGGTGCGGCGCTTTCTGTCAATTGTTGTACTTGATTGCAGGTGTTATTTCCGTGCGAGGCTCTCTTGCTTTTTCCTTTTATTTCTGTTCACTTTTTCCTCCTGGGAGGCGCTCTCTTTCTCTTGCTGGGCGAGCTCGGGACGCGGGTAGCAGAGGCCGATGTGGCGCAGCGCGGGCCACCCTGCGGACGCCCAGCCGTGCGGGGAAGCAGCAGCTCCAGAGGCTGCTGGGGAGCAGCATCGGGACGTGGCGGGATTAGGGAGTTCGTTTGCACTTGTCACATCCATCAGGTCGGGTGGATCGTGTTTGTGTGCGGGGGAAAGTCCTACATGCTCACGGTCTAATAGGGCTTAGCAGGTTTTGCAGACCTCGTCAGCTCTGCAGCAGGGACTGCCAGAGCCAGGCTTAACAAACCTTATTCTCCACTTGTAAATCCGCTGGCAGTGACGCAAGCGAGGAAGCGGCATTACCTCGGTGAGGACTCTCTAACATCTGCTGCTTCCCAGGCAGCTTCATGACCCCGTGTCCTCTTTTCAGTTCACTTCTTGCTTCACTCCCTCCAGACAGATGGGCTGCAGCTGGAGTACTCAAGTTCATCTAAAGGGTGGATGGAGAGGTCCTAGTCAAAGCTCCGTAACAGCCCTTGCTGTTCCCCAGGAATAACACGTGGGGTGCCAGGCTGAAGGTGACGTGCCGTGGGCAGCAGCATCCTCAAGGACTCCCAAGATCAACGTGGTCTCTGTTAACCTGCTGTTTCCCATGCTGGCTTTCCTCCCCCGGCTGCTGTTGGGTCTGCGTCTCACATGACTCAGCTGCAGTCAACCGAGTCCTCCAGCCTCCTGGGGTTAGCAGCGGCTGCAAGTGCTGGTGCTCCCTATGCAGGCCCTTTGCATGCAGCTGCTGGGGCAGGGGCTCATGCCGAGTCACTGGAGTCACTTGGGCAACCTCATGTCCTACCTGAGCTCATCATCACAGACTGGGTTTGCTGCAAATATCAGCCACTGCCACCTGGTGAAGCAGCAGCAAGAGCATCTCTGCTGGCCTCAGGGCACAGGGTCACTACTGGGGCCAGGCAGGGCCCCAGGACCTTCCCTGCAGCCTCCAGATGCCTCCAGGGCCTCCCTGGCCGCCCTCCAGCAGGGCTAATTGCTTATTAAGGGATGCGCCATGAGACACTGACATTTGGGGCAGCAACAACAGCTTTTCCAATTTTACAGGAATTGGAGGGCCTATTTTGTTTACCCTTTTTATTATCATAAATGCAAGCACAGAGTCATCTGCATAATTACAGATGCTCTGTAATTACTGTGCAATTATACATTACACCAGGCTACGCCTGCTGCTCTGGCAGACAGGCAGCCTCCCGACTCCAGCACCTCTTTTGCAGTCAGCTGACACCCAAACACCCGCACGTCCGCGAGCAGAAGCTGCTCCAGCCTGCACAGCAGCCACCTGGATGCTGCGAAGAAGGGAGACCTCGCAGGATGCTTGGCGGATAAACTCAAAGGTTTACTGAAATAAAATGCATTTCTGTGGCCCTCCTCGGGAAACCTTGCATTCTTCTTCTCCTGCAAAGCGCCTGTTAGGGTGCTGCTATTTTCAAAACAGCAGGAACTTCTGGGGAGAAGGATGTCTAAACATTTCCCTCTCTGTTGCCTCTGTGCAATACACAGGAACCTGGTTGCTGTAACGGCCCAATCCATATACAGTTGTGATGACCCAGTCAATGTAAGAGTGCCACCATAAGTGTCCAAAGATTTTTGGCTGTATTTTTTCCCCGCTGTTAGCTGTCCATACTTAGTTAACCTGAACTTCTATTACATAAAGTAGAACCACATCCCTTTACTGACTTCTAATTACTTTGAACATTTCCCTCATTATCCAAAATCACGATCAGAAAAATATGTAACGCACTTAGAATTCATTATCCAAATGCATTTAATCCTACTCCTCCACAGAATTTTTCCCAAAGCTCCATCATTTTCACTGGCCAAGAAAGCTAAGGAGATGTCATACGCGCAGTGTTGAAAGATGACACAGAAGTGCCTTGCAGATCAATTCAGATACAGCTCAATCCCTGTATTATATCTGGCACACGCTAGTAGTAGATTTTTTAGGTAACTCCACAGCATTTTATGTTTCTTATGTAACATTCACTATCATTATGCCATCTGAGGCCTAGTAAAGAACAGAGGCAGAAGGAGCCCAGAAAAACTAGACTGCGCAGCAAGGCATGTCTATAGGAGCAGGCCACGCCACGTCCTGTGGTGAGATCCCTGTTTCATGCTGAGAGAGCTGGCAGCATTAGAGAAGAAGCCACAGAAACAGCAATCAAGACCAAGAGAAACGCCCAACCAGAAGCCGCGCACCGACCATTGCGCCGGCGAGGCGGCTCCGAGCAGAGCGCGCGCTGTCGCTAGCGGAATGTGAGGTAGATGACATCTGCAACACCTCATCGACAGGAGTGTTAACAGCATAGCAAAACACCAGCACGTTACTACCCTCGAGACATAACCACAGGTCATACGGCACGGCATCCGCAGAGGACTAAGCATCTCAGCAATGTAACCCCAGGAGTGCGAGCGAGGCACCCGCGCGGCCACCAGCTGAGGCACGAGCGCGGCCGGGGGACGGTGCAGCGCACCTGGCTCCAAGGAGCTTTTGTTTTCCTCGCTTTGTCCCGGCAGTGTGAGGCTGGAGTCCGCAGCACTTCACAAACAGGCAAGACAAGAAGAGCCCGTGCGCAGGGGGTCTGGCTATAAGCCAATTGAGCTGGACAGTGCCAAGCACGAGGAGCGCGTGGGGGGAAGGCGGCGCTTGTTTGGTGGGGCTGAAACGGCGTGGGGCTGGCGGGTGGCCGGGAAGGGCCTGGGGTCCCCTGTGGCACCCCAGGATCCATCCCTGACGTTCAGTGGGCACAAGTCCCTCGCGGGGAGGCCGCGCTGCAGAGACAGTCCCCACGTAGCAGATAGACACTGCAGCTCCGCAGCAGGCGGCAGGGAGCGAAGAGGGATCTTCTTTCTGGATGTGACACGCAATGTTGTGTGAGATGCCAAGGAGCCCAGGCTCCGCTGCCTTGATAAAGAGCAATATAGAACAACACAGAGCAAAAAAACACAAGCAGCAAACTGGCTCAGAACAGCCTCTCGCAGAATTTCCTTCCCCTCCTCGCCAACATTTGGCTTTCATTTTCCAAAGCAGGCACTTGCATGTAGCAAAAAGTTGTCAGGAGCCATCAAAATTACCTGGTGGTGACTCCCCTCCACCACACAGCACTTCATGCATCACGTGTTTTGGCTCAGAAAAACGTAGCAACATCAAGTCCAAGACAGAAGGTTATTTTTTAGAACTTTCTCTCCTCTGCTGAGGCTGGATAACTGCCGAGGTCAGGTAATGCTTCAGCTCAGGGGCCTCAGAAATACCCAGTTTGGTTCTTCCAGGCTTTGGCAATTTTTCTTTCACTCTCTGGGGGTTATTGCGCAAAACAAACCACATACTTGCTACACCGGAGGCTTTGCCCAGAGAACATAACAAATGAGCCTTCCTTGGATGACTACAGACGTCATAAAGAAGTACTTATCTTACCACAGAGGCCAAATGCAGGATCCCAAACAGCTCTCAGTACTACCCATGTACTCACACGTAGCCGTTGACCCACGCTCCTCTTGGAGACCCTTCCGGCTCCAGCACCTGCAATATTTGCCACAGACCTTCTGGAAAACCCGGCTTTCTGGCCCTGAGACCACCTGTCTCCACCTGGACACCATCAAGAAGAACCAGTGATGCACATCAGAAACCTTAGCACCTGCTGAGCTGACCATCTGCACGGGTGCTGCACGCTCACGTCTTCCTTCAGCACAAACCAAGTGAGTTTTTATACAGGCAGGTTCTTTTCCCCTCAGCATTAGTTGCCCCATAAGAACTAGATGTTGCTGAAGCCAAAATAGCCTTCAAGGGGGAACGATTAGAAGCAGCCTCAGATTTTACTGCCCACCTCACGAATCTTTGGCATAAAGCAACTAGAGCAGCCAAGGCTGCAGGGAACTTGCCTTCTAAAAACCACGGAAAAGCCACATTTCAAAGATGGGATTTGGGACCTGCATTTACTAAAACAGTTACACAGCTGTGTGGAGAAGATTACAGCTGGAGGACTAGTATTTAAGGTTTTCTTGACATTGAAATATCTTAAATGGGGGAAATGCATTTGGAAATGGAATATACTTTGGGTAAATGGCAGCTTGGTTCTTCATCATTAAAGTTCTCCAGCCACCAGCTGGCAAAGATGCACAGCGTTTCTGGAAATGGTAGTCACTTCTTTTGTTTAACACCAAATAGATGAATTACATAGGGAATAGTTCAGTCAAAATTAA
This sequence comes from Crypturellus tataupa, assembly GCA_034781795.1. Taxonomy (NCBI): domain Eukaryota; kingdom Metazoa; phylum Chordata; class Aves; order Tinamiformes; family Tinamidae; genus Crypturellus; species Crypturellus tataupa. The sequence continues at coordinate 1,401,991 of JAWLRI010000035.1, read as the reverse complement.
CTTTTGACTAAATCAGGCTGGATGTGCTTGCAGGCCAGTGAAACAGCAGCAAGCGGCTGCAAGAAACAACCCGCTGGACAAACTCCTTCCCCAAACTGCTTAAAAGATGTGGCCCGAAAGAGCTGGTAACTGGGAAAGACCTCCTAGGAATGAAAAAAGAATTAGTCTTTGAAAAAAATATAAAGTGGCACATCTGCCTCCACCCTTCCCTGCCACACAGATGGTACTTCCCCCACTCTCAGGAGTGCTCTGCACCTCCTGCTTCTCACTGGGCTTCCGATAATGCGAATTAAAATTGGAATAAATGCTGCCAAAGCTTAAAGCTGACCAGACTTTTTTCCTGCTGATTTTGTTCCAAAATAAGTAGCTCACCATCAAAACCCGGCCTGTGGCAGGGCCGAGCACAACCAAACTGCCTGTGGCAGGCAGAGCCCTGGCAGCCCTCGTGCTGGTTTTCCCTTAGCGGCTCATGTTAGGTACTGCTGGCAGATGCAAATATAATTAAATAAACCAATTGCCTCTCCTCCCTGCAAATCAAAAAGATGAGACTCACCTGGCACCACGTGGTTTTATCCTCACTTCTTCCCCAAAATGCCTCCTCACTGCCTTTGGACTCATCATCGACAGCTTCTTCATGAAATATTTCTAAGCTAAAAGTCAGCGGTTTTGCCTGAGTGCCGATAAACATCTGTTCAAGGTGATAAGAGAAATCTGCTTGCTGACGCTGAGGCAGACAAGAACCGAATCTAGTGGGTTTTGCTCAAAAGTCCCAGTTCAGCGAAGGACTTCAGTACTTGCTTCAATTATTTTATAAAGCTGGGTGCATTACGGAATTCGGGCCTTGGCTCTGTGAGGCACCATTTATCGGTGCCCCTGTTATCTGCCTGCTCACAAAGCAACTGTACAAAGCAACAGCTGTAACACAACTCACTTTTATCGGGTCCAGCATCATGTCCAGGTGGGTCTGGATCCCAGCTCTCAAATGCTTTCACCACATGGAGACAAGTTTCCTAGAGGGCTGTGGATGGAAGTCACAGAGGGAGCCTTTCCAAAGGATCGGGTGCTTGGCTGGAGCTCTGTCTCCAGCTCTTCACAAACAGCTCTGCTAGGACAGCACCACAAGGAAGGAGGATGCACCGTGGGGCATCTTCTACCAGCTGCAGAAAGCGCCTGTTTGTCAGGAATCTTAACATGCAACTGAAGAGCCTCGAGCCACCCAATCCTCCTAAAGATGTGCCCGGATTCACAGCCCCCCCTGCTCGGCGGGCATTGAGCAACATAATCATTCCCTTATTGTCCAAAGCCTGGATACAGGGGGGTTTCGCATGCAGGGATATGGAGAAGGAGTTGCCAAATTCAGGAGCCGCTCTCCCACCTGGAAGGATGACAAGGGCAGGGAGGCGAAGGCCTCAGCCAAGGATGATCTCCATTGCTAACTGGGGAGCTTAGATCCATGGAGAACAAATAACTGCAACTTGCTGGAGCAAGGGATCTGCAGGCAGCAAAACCCACGTCTTCCCAACCTGTTGGGAGTGTAGCCCTATGTCCTGAGAATTGCCAGAGCAGGCTCCTCCTGGTTGGTGGTTACGTAAATACGAAGACTGCTCTGATGGGTTTCGATTTGATCTTTCCTGGAGCAGCTACAAGTTGTCACTCAAGCACAAACACAAAGATCTCCCCGATTCCTGGGTTTGCTGCCCACACACTGAGATAGCTCCTGCCTTTGCTATCCTTAGATCCATTTGTAAGTGTCTTGCCTGGCAACTGGCAAGCGCTCTGCTACCCAAGAGTATCAGCTCGTCACTACCTTATAAAGGGGTAGCTGGGATTACGCAGAGGAACTTTTCAGATACTCCTTACACATTCGTCTCGGCTCTAGAGCACGGGAATCCTTCATGTCTGTCTCTATGTGCGCACACCCCACAGTCGCAGCTCTCACACTTAGGTCACCTGCGCAAGCGGCGCGAGGAAGCTGCAGCGACGAGCGGAGCTAAATCCGTGTCCCTGGTGCCTGTCATGACGCCTCCTCCAAAGCCTTTTCGAAGCTTTCCTGCTCAAACTCGCTGAGTCAGAAGCACCACTGCAAGAAAAGCCAGGCTGGCATTAAACGGGGCCAGGCCTGGAAAGGCTGCAGAGAGCCGCGGGAAGAGAGAAGAAGCCCAGCGGCACGGACTGTTTTCACTCCTCCATTTTTTCCAGGAAAGATCTGGGTAGTCCAGTAAGGGTAACTAAATCCTCAAGGGGCAGTTGAGAATGTGGCTTACGGATAAGCAGAAACTGAAAACTGAGCACCTTACTTAGCAAAAAAACAGCCTCTCTCCTCTTCAAAGCCTTGTGCTACTCAAAGCCACCCTTGTGCTGCAACTCGGGCCCTGCTGCCCAGGTATGGCAAGGCCTGTGGCCGGGGAAGGGGACAGGCTATGATTTAGCTACTTCTCCCCATATCAGCATCTGAAATGCATCCCTCTGAGCATGCCGAGGCTCCCATGGATGGATAGGCTTGGTTACTCCTTTTCTCTTTGGTCTGAAGAAGGTACCAAATGGGTTTTCTGCCAGCATTTCGGAAGGGCCAGGTTTACTCTCAGGGCAAAACCGAGAGGTTTTTGCACATTTGAGGATTTTCAATTGTTCTCTAACAGTTGCATTTCCATTAGCTGAGAACATGATGCTGAAAATTGCACCAGGCTTGAGACCTGCCCAGTATATTCCTGCTGTAAAATCAACAAGAATTTGAGAAGACATTTTCCTCTCTGGTTCCGCTTTACGCGGCTCTGTTGAGTGACTGCACGCCAAAGCCTGCGTGCTGCTTGCGCAGCATTAATACCTCTATTACAAAACCTCCAAAAACATCCTCTGTAGCAACTCAGCACCCAGCAGCAAGACATCTCCTCAGTGCTGCATGAACCGGGGAACCTCCGTGCTCAGCCTGCCTCCCCTACAGCCTGAGGGTACCTCCTCCTCCTCCTGTCATCCTTGTGAACAGGGAATGGGGCGCCTTGGGATGTTTTCCCTTCTCTTTATCTTGTTTTACATGTAGGATTTTGCATAACTTACAGGGAAGGGGATGTTTTTGCGAGGCACTTAGTCATTGATGAGGCAGAGCAAAGATGCATCCTCAAAATACATGTCAAGCTCTCACCTTCTGCACTAGCAGCAACAGGAGAGCTTTATCCTGGCCCCGGTGTGTTCTTATCCTCTCTTTCAGGAAGAGATCTCACTTGCAGCTCACTTTTCTTGCACTTGTCTCTAAAGTCCTGACTTGCTCTTCTCCCTGTCAGGCAGAGTGTCAAAAATATTATGTACAAATAGTTTAGGATTATTATGTGATTTTTCTTTAAGGGAGAGTTTCTTTTTGTCCCTGTCCCAGACTCAAACCCAGATAGTCACTATCCTGTTTCGGCTAGGAATATTTAGAGAATTACCCTTATTTGTAGGATGATGGAATAGAGTATGTCTATGTATCAGATGCCCAACATACTTACTTGAGATGTGCCAGTCTTTCCAGGGCGCCTCGGGATGGCGGGAGCGAGAACAGCTGCAGTCAGCAACACGCAGTTCAGAGCACTTATTTTGCATGCATCTTTGGCCGAGCTTCAGAAAACCTTGTTCTTCTACACACACGCTCCTTGGGGAGAGGAGCCTGAGCCCATCAACCCAGATGTCTACACCCACCTGCACTGTGGGACTGGGTTACAAAGGAGGGGGACAGAAAAGGGACTTTCCAACTTTCTTGGCCTTGTCCCCACCCCACAGTTGCGCAAGCAGCATCTTCATCCAAATTTGACTTGCAAAGCCAAGATGAAGGAACTTGCAATTTAATAAGTTTGGCTTTAACACTTGAAAAGCTGCCTCTTTTTTTTTTTTCTTTTTTTTTTTTTTTCTTCCCTGAACAGGAAAAATATTAGTTATTTCTGAGCTGGAAAGGAAGACATGCAGCATCACTGCTACCGGTGAGCTGTAAGTCAACCCTCTCGGGCACATAGGGCACATGATACCTTTTATTTTTCTTAGAGGGTCTCTGTCTCACATGGTTCATAGGGTAGACTGACGAGAATTAAGCTTGTACAGGGAACCATAGATGGCTATTTTTTTCATCTTTCTAGAGATTGCCTTTCAGCATAACTAAACTATTCACATGAAACATCTGCTGGAATCAACAGGCACTGACACTTCCATACATCCTTTCTCATCCACAAGGATTTGTGTTTAAAGAAGCACCGCTATTAGGTACCTATTCGGGCCCTGCTCCTCTCCCTGCCTGCACTGGACGGCTCGCTGGCACATCAAGGGAAGAAGCTCAAGAAGGGCAGCAGGGCAGAGCAGCACTTGGAGAAGTCAGAGCAGGGAGAGTCTCAGGCCCCTTAAGCTGCTTTGCAGGGTAGGCTTTCGTGCAGAGACACTCTTGAAAAATACCAGGCTCAGTTTTAAAGCAATTCATGGAGGATGAGGTCAGTTGATGTTGGAGTCTTTCTTTTTTTGTGTGTGTGTATGTGTGTTTGTTTTATTTGGAAGAGGGGAACAGATGGGTTTAGGAGAGTGTTGGTACTACTTTAGTAACATGCTATTTTTGTCTTGAAGTTGAATCCCCCTCTCCTTTCTGCAAAGGCATTTTCATTTTGAGGCTCCACGGGTGAGGACGATCATGATCCTCAAGAGAGGCTCACTTGCTTCAAGAGGAGGAGGAAATGAATTCAAGCTGAGAAAGTAGATGGAAAGCCTTATCATCACAATAACCAGCACCAGTGGCAGAATTTGTGCCTCAAGCTCCAAAATGAGTCTTCTTCATTCAGATTTCTTCTCTCCCATATGAGATATGTCAATATACTTCAACTTGAAGTAGGCTCTTCTAAGCTTGGCATCACTCTGATTAGAGTAGCCTCTATAATCTTGTGTAATTATTTGCAAGTACTCCTTAGCGCTCAGCACAAGGATTGCCGAGGACTGCACTGCTACACAACCTTCCCTGTGAAGGAAAAAGGGGGTTGATAAACCTGCACATCTCCCAACAGCGTCCAAGGGCTACATAACACTGCACTGACCTGGCTGAGTTCCCTCAGAGCTATCCTATTTCTGATCAGGAAAATCTGCCAGAGACGGGTACCTGGATCCTGGAGGAAGGAGCTGAGCTCCTAGAGCCGGTGTGCTTGAAGAACATAGCACAGCACAAGTGTTATGTTACTCATTATTGTTGCAGCTATTATCAAGTATTTGTCTTCCCAGGGTGGGAGGAGGCTCACCTGAAAAACTCCTGCTTCAGGGCAAAGCATCAGCCTCGCGCTTGCTCAGCAGCTTCTTAAACCCACCACAGCCCCGGCCGGCCAGCACCTTCCCACTCAGTGCTCGCTACGTGCACGAAGGAAGCTGCCTGTTCACCTTTGCGAGCTACTGAAATCCAAAACACACGGCGAGTGCGTTGACATGGTAGAGTTTGTGGCACAGAACTTGCAGCTATTTCTAAGCCAAGTCTTAATAATAAAAAAGAGAGATAAATAAATTAGAACAACACCTCAAGCCTCCAGTGCAAAGCAGTGTAAATCCAGGTGGCTCCTCCTGACCACCTAGCAGCCTGGTAGCACTGGTCACCCACAGTGCTTGAGTATTTTGCTTCAAGTTTCTCCCCCTTCGACGCCACAGAGCGCCTCACTAAAGCAAACCCTCCTCCTGGCTGTGCATACACCCTGCTCATACATCGCCATGCGCAGCAGGACCACGGGCACCCAAGGAGCCCCTTATTACCCACTATTAAATCACAAACTGAAGCAGCATGAGAAGAAGAGGGGCAGGGAAGCACTGCCAAGGGCTGCATCACTCACGCGCTACGTGGCTGCTCCGAAACACTCGCAGGGCCTGGGCTGCTCAGGCTGGCAGAGGTGACTGGTGAGCACAGTGCTTGGGCTCCAGACACATCCACGTGCCCTCTGCACTGCTGGAAAGAAAGCAGGTATCACCCACATCAGCACCTGGCACTGGGAAGGACTGTCCTGGCTGGACGCAGCTCTAGGGAAGAGAAGAGCCGTCTCTCGGCTGGTTCAGCCTTACCACCCAAAGCACAAGCTGCTCTCAGCCCACCGAGCAAGGCTGCCTTTTGAAAATTGTATGTGTTTATAAGAGAAAACATTACAAAATCAGACCTTAAGCAGCAGATCAGAGAGAAAGAGCTCAGCCCTGACTAGCCACGTGATTTCACCTTACTCACTAAAGAGAAAACCTTGCAGAAGCACCCGTGCAGATGAGATTTTAAACAACCGCCTCACAGAAAAGCAATCAGGAAATCCAAAAATGATACAGAGATTTTTAGCACATTCTTGCAAGCAGCAGAGCAAATACCCCTGCACAGAGGTTCAGCATCAGGATTTTTTACAGCTGCCTTTATAAGAGGCCATCAGCTGGCTGGTTGGGTCAGCAGTTCATTAATTAACTTCTCATTCACCTGGAGTCATTTTGGTCAATGGGTGGCTGGAACAGTGCCAAAAGAATAAAAATTATTAGTCTGTGGCTCATTAACCTGATTGATTACTGCTAATCTGGTAGCTACCTCTGCACAGGAGTTGGCTTCCTTGCACCAGGAAGAATAAACCCCTCATTTTAGGCACTGGATAGTCTTGTTCTGCTACTATAATTGCAGCTGCTGAGCAGTAAATCCATTCCCAAGAGAAAAAGCTTGGTAGTCCATGGGGATTCACACCTGCATTATGCAGAAATGAGCTGAAAAAGAAATTTCTTTCTTTGAAAGTTACAAGTTCTAGGAAAATAAACATTTGTTCTGCTTCCCTCTTGGAAACAGTGAAGAAAAGAAATAAATAGGTAAAGAATTTATTACTATTTACATAAAACATAGCCAGGTATTTGCCCTATAATATGTTAGCTGAAAAATCAATCGTTGAAAATAGTGGAAATATATAATTTAAAAAAGGTTGAAAAATTTAAAACTGCATGGGCAAGTGCCACAATTGCTGCTAAACAAATTCTTTGCATTCTAACTCTTAACAGACCCAAAGCAATGATTAAGATTAGCAGTGAGGTCTTCTGTCCTCCAAGAAGGCTGTGTATGTGCACATGCTTCAGTTGGAGCCAGCTGGAGCAGTTCATAATCACAAGCCCGATTTTATTCCTGTTGAGTTCAAAATGCACCTTGCCATCAGCTCCAGAATGATCCACAGATCAGAACAATCTGGAATATGGTGCTTCGGTTACTTGTGGTATGATTTTTAAGGGCAGTCACAGTTATTTGGCTACGAGTGCCCGTTGCGTCTCTGCAGCTGACATAAGTTTCTGCATATGACCCTGATCTGGGGGCAGAAGTGAAGGGCACAACCCCTCACAGAACAGCAGAGAAGGATTTCTAGCTTTTTTCATAAAACTCTTCTTCTTAAGCTGAAGGAAATCAGCTGCTAGTGAGAGGAGATTAATAATTAGGTGGCACCTATTAGTTCATAGGTTTCACTTACATAACTCTTCCCTGCGGTGAAAGACGATACATTTGTACATAGCTAAGCGCTGCTTCTGAAATCCGCACCTTCTCTGTGAGCTATGGATACATTTCTAATTACTCGTTTCTAAACAGCAAAACACACCACGCAGCATCTTAATTGGCAAGGTGAATAAATCCCGCTCCGCCAAATCTATGGTAATTACCCTGCCTCCAGCAGCCCTTCTCTGTGCACCTCCGATACTGGGATGCGCTGCCAGTTGTGATGAAACACGAGCCTTCACAGGCCTTTCTTGTCCTATAGTTTCTCCTTTATCCAAAAAAACAAAGAAGTGTTCCTGGTGTTTTCTGCAGGCCATTGAAGTATTTAAGTGGTTGAAATCACTGCCCACACTTTCTGACAGTGTATTCAAAGCAGACTATAATCTCTCTATATGAGCTGTTGCACTGCTGAGTTACAGTCAATTTTGAAGGCTTCGGGGGCAATAAAAGTAACCCTGATATGCAAAAGAAAATGAGTTGTAATTCCGAATAATTCTTAGTTCAAAAGCATGTATTTGTTAATTACAATTACTACTGCTTTTTGATTCTGAGATAAGCAGCAGTTACCATAGTGACTCATTCCTTAAAAATAATTTTTGCCCAATGCTTTGTAAAACATTAAGATATTTGATTTCATAGAAAGAAATTGGGAAGATGAATTTTCCAAGTGTTAATCTTTGTGTATAAAAAAAGGCAATATAGGCCATGTATAAAAATTAATATGCTTTTGGCTACTACTTGAAGATCCTTATATGAATGTCTACCTGCAAGCAGACTTCTGGAAATCATCCCAGCTGTGGCACATACAAAAGCCTTATAAACCTTTCAGATGCCTACAGAATCTGCCATAGAATTTTAAACCTGCATGGAGAAATAGAAAAAGCAGAGAGAAGAAAGTAGAGAGCATATTTGTCCTAGAGAATATAATTCCCTCCATTTTATTGTCATGCCGGATTAAAGAAAGAGTCCTCTATTTTACTTTGACCAGTTTCAGTGTATATTTATCTACTAGTACAGCTATGAGCATTTCCCTGTGAAAATCTAGGGAAAAATATCCTGAAGTCTCAATCTTCTGCTATAGTTTTAATAAATACAAGATGGATACAGCAAGCAGGATATAATCTTCAACGAGGTGCATATAAATTATTATTTATGGATAAAGTCTTACCATTAATGGCTTCCTGTGATAATTGTTGTATCTCTCTGTTTCTCTCTTGTGGATTTAAAGTCCAAAGGCTGAACTTGACCAATGTTGCTAGATATCACAGCTCCATCTGTAGAGAGGTGCTCTGAAGAAGCACTGCTTAATAGAAGGACATCAAATAGAAAAAATAAGTGATATTGTAAATATCATTTTCAAAATTTATAAAGTGACATAGGAAATCATGTTTTGTGGGAAATTCTCAAAATACATTTTTTTTTTTCTCTTCAGGGAAAGTTCACATTTCACAATTTCCTGCAAATTAATAACTGTAAATGTCAACCAGGAGGGTGTTACTTTGCTGCCTCTGGGGCAAAGGAGCAGCCGGAAATACCAGCCTCACTGAAACTAATCATAAAACTCCTTCAGACTTCAGTGGTGAAGGATTTTACCTTCTGGACTTCATTCCAACTATGTAACAGCATGGATGCACTGACAGAAGGAAAAACTCGATCCTACCTGTTCCACATACCCATGTACAGACTGTATGTAAGGCTTTATGAAGGTATATTATGCATATATATAAAGGTTGTATTTGTAGTATATGTAAATAACCTGAAGAGCTGGACTAACTAACTGAATTTCTGCAGCTTGGTGGAGTCAAATCCTTTGGTTATACACAACTCCGAAAATTTTCCTTACCAAGGATAGTATATAAGGGCAGCACAACGCAACTGAGGAAACAAATGGGTTTTCTCATGCTGTTATAGAATTTCTAGTTACCTGTAATAGCCTAAAGCAGGCTGCTTCGGTATATGACATCCTCTATTACATTTATCCCTGCTTAAGTGACCTTATGACACTTTCTCTGAACCCAGGGTACCCCAGATTCGGGATAGTTCTGTGGTGACATCCTCTGCAGTGTGAAACATGAGATTTTCACTTTCTGAGGAGTCTTTTCCTGACAAAAAATCCTGCTGAATCTTAGCCATCGCATGAAAAAACGGATGCTGCAGCTCCAACAGACTAAAATACCAAGCCAGCTCAATTTAGGCTTAGTTTAGGCTGTTGACTTTAATTAACCTTTTATTTTTGGAAGTTAATAGGTGTGAACTTCTTCCTTCCTGAAAATCTGCAAGGGGTAAGTACTTCAGAGGAGCTGTTGCCACCTTGCTTCAAAGCTGACCTGCATAAAACAGGTACATGCCCTTGCCAGCTTCCGTATGATGTGCAGAGACAGTGCAGACGGTTTCCTTCCTCCACCACCTGTGAATGATAAATATTTTCAATAGAGACTTTAATTAAGAAGTGTTGGGTCTAACAATCAGCATCTCCCACTTCCCTACTGGGATCCACCAGCAATATTAAGAGAGATCAAAGCCGATTGCCTTGAAATGTCTAACTTGCTAAAAGGTTCATTCCCCTCCCTTCCTTTAATGCCTCCTTGTCCCTCACTTGCCACCTACCTCCACACCAAATCCTCAGCCTTTTCAAGCAATGCTAGAAGCATTGCTCAACTTCAGAAAAGTCCTATAGTTGAATGGCATTTGGACCTGCAAACAGATTTATATCGTGGGGCATGAAAACAAAATTGGTCTAGAGAAATCTGACTCTGAGTGTTCAAAGTAGCAAGGTGCACAAACGGGGAGGATGGACTGTTCTTGTCTCTAGTTTGTACCGTTATCCTCTCATGGTTAGGAGACTGACATTTTTGGAAAATAGCAAGCCTTTTCCCCAAGAGGAGTGAAGAATGATATTAAAAAGTGTCCAGAATCAATACACAAACTCTACAGCACTGTTGGGGGTAAAGCAGTGCTTTGGAACTTGTGAGATTGTTCCCTGACCTAAACTCCCAGCCTGTTCTCCAGCAATCCATACTTTCCATTTACGTACAATAACCCCTGACATACGGGACGTGCAGTGCTTTGGAAAGTGTCAGGGATGGATTTGGTGAAGCTGGTCAGGTAACGCTGGCAAACAGGCCTGGTAACAGGCTAATTTCATATGCAGGGAAAGCCTTAGCTCTTGTCCTTTACCTTTGTTTGCTAGATGTAGGTTTTGTCGTGAAGAGACTCCCCAGCGGACACAGAGTAAAGCCTGCATTTCAGGAGAGTAGAATAAGTCTTGGAACTAGTAAACAAATATGGGCACTGCAGTGGGAAAGCAGGCAAAGGTTGAGCAGAGTGGTGAGGAAAACTGTAAACCTCAAGAGCCTATATAGGGTGGTCCTATACCTGCATGCTAAAGACAATCTATTTTCTACAGGAACTCTACAACCTGCTGTTTTATCTCTGCACCACAGCACTGAGCTGGAAAGATCACAGAAAATTACTGGCATAGTTATTAGTCTGATCATTTTCCATCATTCAACCCATTTCTAGATTGATCACAGCCTACAAAGAACTTTTATTTCCGATACAAAATTATTCACGGATTTTTTTCTCAACCTAAACGTGAAGATCATTCCTGATGATCTTCAAGGATATTACCTACAATAAATTAAATGAGAAATTACCTAAGGCAATCCCACTGCAAAATTTGCAAGCTGGGACTCAACTAACTTGCCCCGTGCTAAGCCACGCAAAAAGGATATGAAAATCTAATCTGAACATGGTAAAATTTGAGCTATTGAATGTCTGCAGAAAGCAATAATGGAAAACATACATTTTTCATCACACACACACAAAAAAGTTTTGGGAAGGATTATCCTTCTGCCTTTGATTTTTTTCCATACAGGACCCTGATGTCATGAGGTCAAGTCCCCTAAAACAGGCCTGTGCGAGGCAGCAGCCTTCACATCTCCCTGCGGAGCCAAAACCACCTTCCAGCTCTGCATCGAGACCCCTCCATCATCAGGCACACGTGTCATTTAGATTCAAAATATTCCTTCCAGAAGCACTGTACAGAACAATGGAAGATGAAAACTGTATTCGCTTTAGCCCAAATTACACAAGAGACAGCTTTTAAATACATTGGCTCATTTTCTGGCATGGTTAATGAAGCTGCCCTCTAACAAAATTGTAATGGAGACAGTACTCTCCCTTTGTGTTATATAACATAATATAAGATCTTTTAATATAGTTCTTTTCCATAATGTGAGACTCAGTAGTATAAATGTAGCACTCAGTAACCTAGAGTATTGCCAATTTAAATGACTGCAATTAATTTCATAGGGAAATTAAATCCTAACAAAAATGTATGGGTTTCATTTTACATACGATCAGTGCTCAAGCTAGCAAGCTCCCTAAGAAGTGCTTGCATGGAGATGTTTTATTTCTATGGGGTCTCACATGCTTCATTTTTTTTTATGCAACTAGATGTAAAGAATAATGAGGAGGTTTCTGTCTGTGTTCTCTTAAACCCCTAACTGATTTTAATTACAGACTGAGACCCTTCCCAGTGAAGGGACATTGGGAGTCACTCAGTAGGACTGATCACCACACACCCTTCCTCATCCTCAAACCAGCCCAGTGGTTTGGGGTCCCAGGACAGCTGATTTGTTCTCCCTGTTTGTAGAAAGAAACATCAGAAAATGAAAGGCCGGGTCTGCCAGTGTACAGAGATAAGGCTACTGCCAACAGCTTGCTAGGAGAGGTGCTCCAGGGTAAAAGGGTCTCTGTGTGCAAGAAAATCCCACAACTTCAATTAAAAAATTTAGACCAGTGCATTGGTGTTTTCCTCCTCTACTCAAGCACAATAACTATGAGCGAAGGAACCTCCTGCTGTACTAATTTTCAGCCTGCAATTGCTCAGGGCCTTAGGTGGGTGGTGAAGTGGGGCTGAAAGCACATCTGGTTTTGGCGCTGCAGCAGGGAGAGGAATTAGGAGGAAACAACAAAAGATGTACGTTAGAAGGTGCTCCTGCATTAACAGCAGCAAGCCAAATAATTCAATAAAGTTAAACTTGAGAAGTATTTCTTATGTCTTATGCCTTTTTTTTTTCTTGCTAGCCAAATTCAGACTGCAGTATTCTTGCTCTGCTCTTTCTCTTGTGTTGACATTTGCTCCTCCCTGCATTACCTGCACGGTTTGGGGTTGGACAGTAGCTGCATCAATTCCCTGAGAGCTTCCCTTGCCTGACACAAGGGCCCAGAAGTTTTGGCAATTGCTACTGCTTCATCTTTGAATAGTAGCTCCAGGCAAAGTCCCTTCTCCAAGCAGGATATTTTCACCCGACTTTCTTCAAGGCAGCACACACCATCTTCAAAACCAGGAATAATAATATAACTTAAAATATCTGAAGACACTAACTAGCCTTGCAGTGCCGAGGACAGACTGGAAAGGGATCAAGAAGGGCAGATAGGAGAAATGCTCCAGTTCAAACATGCTGACCAAATCCTTCCCCAAATGCAAAGTGAGATCCTTCCATCTCACTTGGTTTCCTTAAAAATATCGTTCTAGGCATCCCAGTATTTCAATCCCTTCTTCAGGAGATTAAATATATATACACACACACACATACACACACACTCACACACACCCACCTTGCCACTGCTGGTGAAAATTTAGTCACGTTTTAAAGGGAAAGAAATAAGGGAGATGTTTTACCTGGAAATAAAGATGATGTAGAAAGCACCAGGAAAATGTGATTCTGCCTCAAGGATTGCAGGCACTGAGATTGAAATGAAAGGAACAAATATTATAACCAAAATGAGTTTAGCTTTCTAGACATAGGAGTGAGAAAAGCTGGAAGGTGAATTTAGCACATCCTTAAACATAGTATTTTGTCACTTAACTAAAACCAACAGTCATAATAATGGAGGGATCTGTGAAAAACTATCCTCCTTATGTACAGCATGAGCTCAAAATAATTTTACATGGGAGTCGTGACGTGTTACTCTCTGGGCCCTCGCTGCCAAGAGGTAACTGGGCAGTGTCCTATGAACATGGCCTTTTATCTGACCTGCCAGAGCTCTCTCCTGGGAATAACCTTGGTGCAGCCTGAAGGGAGGAAGGGAAGAGCAATGAAACATCAAAATTTTTCTATACCTGCTCCAAAAATTTCACTGTGGAAGATGACACCTGCAGGCTACTTGCAGGAGTGTGCTCTGGGATTTGGGTAGATTTTTGCCATTACACGCAAGGTACAAAGGCATCACAGACAAGATCTTGTCAAACAAAGTGCATGTCTCAGCACTGAGAGTAGAATATAATTCCCCTACACTTTGTGAGAGGGGGCTGAAAGCCTCTTTTGGAAAGACTTCAAAGGTTATGTTGAGGCAGGCTGGCCAGAGGCAGACTGCACACTGCTGCGTGAGGGGTTCTGCTCGCTGCTAATCGACTAACGTAGTTTGAAAGGAACTCCTAAAACCGGTGAAAATAGTTATGAGTAAATACATTAAAATGTTAAGTCTTCGTAATAGCAAATGAAATTACTGCACATCACAAGTAACCATATTAAGACTTTCACAGCACATCTTACCTTTTTTTTTTTCGTACTGTTTATTATGTTTCTTTCACGAGAGTTCATCACTCATTAAAAGACTTAAAGTTGACAGCAGAGGAGAGCACAGCTCTCTGCTGGAATGGAAAAAAAAAACATGCAAAGACCTCTGCATCTTTACAGCATGCCCATCCGGGCAGAGCTGCAGGATTAGGGTCAGCGCAGCCTTCGCTATTCTCTGCTATCTGAACAGCCCCCCTGCAGCGCAAACAGGGTTTGATGTTTTAGAGCCTCCTTCCTTCTCTCCTTGGGAGCTCACAAGGGTCACCACGGCCAAGAGAGGCTAAACTGCAAAAGGCAGGTCAGGGGGGTGACAACAGAGAATCTCCACATGTCAGAGGCAAAGGTGACGAGACACGCTAAGGAGGGGATCCAATACCTGCATTTATTGCATGCTGCAGGTAGCACAAAGCTTGGTGGCATGGGCATGCAAAGGTCTGGCTTAGAGCTAGCAAGATTTTATTTTTAAGCAGCCTCAATTGCAAGTTTAGCTCACCTTCCCGTTTGGAAACATCTCCCAATTTCTGCAATCCTATCTGCAATTCCCTACATCACTAACAGAAACAATTTTCCATCACAAGTGGTTTATTTTTACAGTTTCAGATGTGTGGTCTGGGTTTTTTTTTTTTTTTTTTTTTTTTGACAAGTACAGGAGGAATAAAATACTCATACCTGGAGGGGGAACAGCAAACTCCTAGTTAACATGATTTGTATGAGGACTCTGGTGTGTATCGTACATGATTACCAGGCATACACAGGACAGCACAGATGCTTTTCACTACAGACAAACAGAAACGGATCCCACAGCAGGAATCAGTGAGGGAAAGGGGCCAGGATCATGCCAGGAACGAGGAGTCAACAGCAGCTCCTGCATCCAACAGGCCAACGTGGGCTGGCAGCGACTGACCCCTGTCCTTGCAAGGAGGGACACGGCACTGCAAACACAGGGGCCAGTGGCATTTGCTGCCTTCATTTCAGGAAAAAGCACCCTGCTTTTTGCAGGATAAAAACAAGATTAAGCAAGGCTCAACAAGACCCGCACATTTTGCAGGATTTGGTTTAGCCGTTATGGACATATTTGTTGGAAGCACTTTAAGTTCTTTAGGTGTTTTATTTTTCCTTGATTTTCTTTCCAATATTGTCAGTAGAGTTTTTAGTTTCTGGGAATGGAAACTTTCCTGCTCCCGTAGAAAAACAAACTGACAGACTTCCCAACCTGGTTCCTATCCATCATTTCTGGATGCAACACGCTGAGTACTGATCTAATGGGCGCTTGCAAACAGAATGCCAAGTTTCTTTTTGCTTGGATATAAACAAAAGTGATGTGCAAGGTGGTTATATACTGCAATGACATTTCCAATCTATTAGTAATTTCAATTAAAGGATATCAGTTATTGTATATGGAAAGTACTGTGTTTTTTCTTATAAAGCATTTGTGTTACTTAGACCTTTTAACAGATATTTTTGGGAGAGGAATTTGGTGCTCTTTATAACAGTACATGGATTTCACAGCTCATATTTAGTATGTTATACATTTGCTTCTTCCAACTGATGTCATGGAAATTAAATCAAAGTGCTGAATCTCTTTTGTTTGCCTACTTTAAAAATGTCTCATTAACAGCTTGCAATGCAAACCCATGTTCGCCAAAACTGTTAAACCAAACATAAAACAGACTTGAGTAAAAGTCACTTTGACAGCCTGTTGCTGCCAAAGGGCCAGGGTCTCCCATCCTTCCCCGCATTTCTGGGACATATAATGCACAACATGAACTACTTGCAAAAACCTTTGCAGATTGAGTTTAGAAGTCTGGTATATTCATTATACACACCATGATCCTATGTGCCAGTACGTTCAGTAAAACCTGCTCCGACTCTTGCAGGGAGCAGCTCTGAGGCCTATCTATATCCAGCTGTGATGTATCATGGAAAGGGAATTCCCTGCAGGACATCGGTGATGACAAGCCCTGGGTGGCATCACCTTGGCACAGCCCAAACACCAATAAAAGAGCAAAGAACAGGTACAAGAGATGAGAGGGAGGGAGAGGGAGGGAGACACACTGTTCAGATAATGAATTCTCCAAGTCTGGACAAAACCAGGAACCAGAGATGAAGGTTTTGACCAACCTGATCTGTGGGATTTGACTTGGGGTTAGTTCCCTATCCACTCCCTGGTGCTCTTTTCTATCCTGGGTGCACCTCAAGGGACTCATAGGACACAGATGTGGACACCACCCTGGGTAGCTCTGCTATGAATTTCAGGGACAGAGCATCTTGCAAGTGGAATGACCTAAGGGAAAAAGAAAAAAAACATGGTTTGGACACTGCCAACTACCTTATTAAAAATAAGCAAATAAGCAAAATAAGCAAAAGATGAAGACATTGTTTCACGTTTCTATATTGTTGTGAACATGAATAGTTGTTACCTAGCTCATTTCACAATTGTGTTATGAAGTAACTACCAAAAAATGGATCATTTTAGCATTTTAGTCAAGCTAGTTATGTTTGGGGAGATTATATTCACAGCAGTAGGTTTACAAAGGCTATTAAAAAACATTAATGATTTCCTAGTGTAAAAAAACCTCAGCATCCCTGGTTTGACTTTTTGGGAAAAACATATACACTTTTCAGAACTGACCCTTCTGATCACACATCTGGTTCCTCTGTTTCTCTTCTAGGGCAATACCTTTCCCTTCAGCTTCAGTGTGTGCGCTCTGCTGGAGAGCTGTCCCAAAATACTTAAGATGGCCTCAAATTTGCACTGAAAAAAATACACAAAGGAAATAAGAGCAGGTGACATCTATAGATGGCTATGCTGGTTGGCAAGGCTTGTGCTTATTTATTAGCAGGATTCAGAGGTTTTTCCTCCTGCCCCTCTTCCTTTTAGGAAACTATCCTGATATAAAGGATAGATATAAAGGCTCACAGTGCCAGAGACCTGCACTCTCTGGGCAGTCTGCTCCAAATAACCCTGTGGATTAGTTTCTGTTTCTTCTTTTGGCTCCCTGGAAATGGTTTTACTTTTATCAGATGGACTGGAAAAGGTTCTAGTATTAGGTATTTTCTACATTTTTGGGTACTTTACTGCTATTGTTAAGCTGCTTCTGACCTTGCTCTCCACAGAGCTGCATAACTTGAGCTCCTCCCTTCCATTACACTTGCAGACCAATCCCCCAGCACTCATAAACTTATTTTTCCTTCAACACTCAGGATCCCAGACCAGAGCTAAACGATTGCTGTTAATATTAGTTTTAGTGAACAGTAAATTAATTTTAAAAGTGTACTCTCAGGAAGACTGAAAATCTTTATCACTTTGGGCTACGCTCAGTTAACACATCGGGCTGTTTCTTTCCCTCTTGTCAAGATGTCAAATCATTTCAGAAAATTTGAGAACTTTTGACTATTCCTTTTGCCACTGTGTCTGTATTGCAAAACTTATACCAAATAAACAAGCACTCCTTCCCCTTCTCCCAGACCCCTGAATAAGTGACCTGAAAACTGAATATTTCAGTTTTGCTTCAATAATGTGTCTCACCCTGCCTCTTCATTTTTTATTTCCTTATAAACTGATCTAAACAGATCTGTTAAAGAGTGTATATTTAAGCCATTGACATTTTTTGTTTGTTTTGGACCCAAAGTAACAGGAGCCACTTGCAAAAAACATAAAACAGTCCACTAAGAAACATACTGAGATCTAAGTTGTGCTGTACCTAAAGTAAGAACAAACTTTCCGTTCCTTCATAACTTAGTGTGCAGACTGCACTGTTGATCACTTAACTGCATTCATTTGCATTGAAACCTTAAAGAGAGGAAAAAAAATGCACAGGAATTTCATTTTACATAAGAAATAACAGCCAGCAGCTTCCTAACCAGAAGCACCACACAACCAGTAACAGTGAGAGAAGCGTGGAAACATCTCCACAGCACCATGTAAGTGGCCGGACCAGGCACTGAAGGCACCGGTGCCTCTGCAGGGGGACACACACAGATAACAGTTTGGTTCCCACCTCTGCGCTTGGCTTAGAGCTCACTAACGCACTGCACTGAGCTGCCATCCTCTTATTTTTGTTGTGTGTTGAAAATTGCGCTGGGGCTTTGTACCTGAGCACCACGCAAACCAGAGGAGGCAGAGAAAACCGGGCTGCTTGGTCGCCTCCGGGGCTGTTTACTCCTTGCTGCGAGGTGAGAGTGAGGTGGGCATCAGCGTGGTTCATCCTCCACAGTCTTTCCTAAAGCCTTGCTAAAGCAGCTCACAGGCTGGAAAAAACTGAATCCACCTGCTGTAACACATGCCTCTTATTGCCAGAATTAACCATGCTATTTTTACATTAGTGCACAACCTGACAGCAAATTGATACGTGATTGTTGTCAGCCTCTTGTTGGTCTCCACCCACAAAGATGAAATACTGCCCCGGAGGCACATGCTGTACGTGTGCTCCATACCAAAAGGCTGTTTTTTTTGTTGTTGTTTTTTAAAGAAAAGATTTCAGAAGGTAATAAAATGAGAAGCATGTGAGATCGTCAGGGTAGTCAGCTGTCATCCACCCTTTGAAGGAACTACAGGAGGAGTTAGCAGCAACACAAGAAGGCTGATGCTATTTAAAGTTGCCACCCTTTATCCCCTGCACTGCACTGAAACAAAGGCAAGAAAACTGTTGGGATGTTCACGGACTCTAAGCCTGCCTGGGGAGTTTGGTACAGAAAAGAAGCTATAACATAAGCAGATGCCATTCTCTCTATCACCAGTGCCAACACACTACATAAGTAAAAGGCATTAGTTTGCCAAACTAGATATGGATTCATCTGGGTTCACAAGCGAATCCAACCCTTCCCTCCTGGGTGCGGACGCGTAGGGGACATTGCGCTGTGCTGGTGCATTGCACCCACTGCAAGAGAGGCTCTCCATTTCCACAGTGCTGCTCCACGTTTCAGCATGAAATTGAGCCGCTTATGTAACTACTGGACCTGGAATCAGATTTTGGTTATCTCAGAGACAGATAAACACCAGGTACCACTTACTTTACCCTAGGCAAGATGTATTTACAACACAGGCACCTCACAATAATCCAGGCTCAGGATGTAGCCAGCCCTAAAATGAGCAGTTTATTGTGAGTGAGTTGTGTGCTACCAGCAAGGGCACCCGTACCTGCCACGCTGCCACCTTCCCCAGGGCAAACCTTGGTCCCACAGGGCCTATATCGTCCCTGTGAGCCCCAAGCGAGGGCACCTCTGCAGCTCCCGGCTGATTTTGGCAGGAAAGGCAAGCACAGAGTTTCTAGCTACGCTGGCACAAGATCATCTCATGCTCAATTAACTTCTGTATTTGTATGAACTGGCAGGTTAATTTTGTGATTAGGGAGGCTTTTTCTCTTGTATTAACAGAGGGACTGCAAGCGCAAACCCAGCGTGCTGCAGACTCCTCTGGCAGGGACACGGTGTCATCGCCACCACGGAGCTGCTGAGGGACTGTCTCTCCAAGCCAGTGCCCAGAAGCCACCAGAGACACTCCTGCCTAGTGCACTTGAAGGTATCAAGACCAGAAATTACCAACATGAAGGCCCAGCTAGCATCTAGTGGATTACTTTCTTTGGCAAAGCTAAGATTGTGTGATTGTCCAAGAGCAATTACCTCTCTCCACCATTTTTCTGGATTTTGTTTTCCTATTTTCCTTCACAGGCCTCCCCCCCCCTCTCCCCTTTTGAAAAGAATGATGCGTTTTGGCACAACGTATTTACTGATTTTGTTGTTTGTTGAAATATTGGCCAGTCATCCCAAAGCAAAACCTTCAGATCTGTGTTGTTAATAGATCCAGAGCCTAGAGCAGTGCTGAAACATCCTTGGGAAGATATTTTCACAACTTATTGCTGATTCCCAGAAGTTTTGTCTGTTCACTGGGGGAAGAGCTGATACGTGATTGAAATTTTTCATAGACAAACCTGCCTAGAAGATAATCATGACAGTCACCATCACCCTCAGGATAAAGCTGGCTAGAAACTACAAGCTTGGCAATTAACTGAAAAATACCAGGTCACCAGACTTCAAAATTATTTTCTGTCTGTAAGTCTGGATGGAGGCTTAAGTGAGTGTCCCTTTTGCACAGTGATCAATAGCTTTGTGAAGGAAAAGCCTTGCAAGTATAAAGATAAGCAACTTCAAAAGTCATCTTCTATTCTAGGCATTATCCAGTCACTGTTTCAGGATTTAGCAGGACTGGAATAGAAATGTGTAATTAGTAGAATTTGAACTTTAGCTAACCCTGTTCTTTCTGGTAACAGTCTAGGGCACAAAGATGGACACAAAAGAGGTCTGGATCAGACTAGAGGGGTTCTGAGGGGACTAGGAGCTTCATTAAAGAGGCTCTGGGGCACCCGGAAGCGCCGGGAGGGACTCTAGGGGAATAGAGAAGTCCAAAAAAAATGGCACATATAAATAATATATAAAAATGACAAGAAGAAAAGTAGTTTGCCTGAATTACAACCTTCAGCAAAGACGAGTGAAGAGGCCCTGTCTGGTCTCACAGCTGAATTTGATGGGGAAGGGATGGCTATCTTCTTGCTACTTATTGGGCCCACTTAGATTTTGACTTATTGCCAGATATGAAAAAAACTGTTCAACACTCTGAAACCCTGACAGGATAGACACCCTCTTTGCATTGCTCGTGCATCAAAAACTATTCCTTACATTGGCCAACAAGATATTGCCTTCAGTAAAAGATTATGACAAGGAAACAAAAACAAAACAATCAAGAAAGCCTCTACCTGCGCAATTCCCTGCTTTCTGCTTTTCTGCTACTTTAACCATTTTGCTCCACTTGGGTTACAAGAATGACCACCTCTGCTTCGCCATGGGCACGCACAATGCTACTGCTTCACGTTAGCAAAGTAATGAGGAACTTTTAAAATAAATTGTAGGAAATGAAGACAAGCACTTTTGTTCAACTTGGTCAACAGGACCAGGTGCTGCTGATCACAAATAGGTCTTCTGAGTGCGTGGATTTGCTAATGGATTTTGAAAAGAACCTGGGCTTTCCCTCAGAAACAAGGGTCCCTTTCCCCTCCATGGCTCCGTTACCTTTTCCCAAAAGGGCCAGAGCTCACCACTAGATGGAAACAGCAGCCCTTCAAAGGAAAGGGCTATGGGGACCACACAATAGTGCAATTTGTCACCTTCTGTCCTAATCATTAAGCAAGAGACATCCACGGCTGCTCTGGCAGCGCAGACATCCGTGTCTGTATCTCAGCTGCACGATGCCAGGAGCCAAAGGGACACGGTAGCCCTAGAAACACGTTAAAGCAGACTCCTGGTGCTTTGCTCAGGTAGAAAATCAGCAGCTTGGAGAACAAACATTTGTTCTCAGAAATAGGCATTTTTAGCTGCAGGGACCTAATCAGGACTGCACAGAGAAAGAAAGTGCCAGCTGGAGCCAAGGGCCAGGTAAAGGGAAGAGAAGAAACATCGGGACAGGTTAAGCAGGCGACCCACAACATCCCCTTCTTTTCTGCTTTGTGTCAAGGCCCCAAGACTAACACTGCTGCCTCAAAACAGAAACCCCTTGAACAGGCAGCTCTTGCTGCCTAACACTACCATTGGCCTTGGAAATGCTGCTCAGCCACAGTCTTGCTTGGCTCTCACAGCTCCTCCAGGGAAGCACTGTAGACTCGAGGAGCCGCCTCTCACCTTGCTGCTCTACCTGTCCTCTGAGGCCAGTGAGGACAGGTAGAGCAGCAACAGTACCAAACAGCCTTGCAAACAGAAAGCGCACCTGGCAAAAGCAGACATCAGAGGAGGCAAGGAGGGCTGCACAAGGCATTGCGCCCGACGCATTGTGCTGCTTCCCAGGTGCAGTTTCACAGTGAGACGGCAGCCACAGCACCTGAATAAAATAAATGGGGTAAGGGGAGTCCTGGGGAACCTCTTGGCCAGCAACTTAGCAGGGCTCAGTGCCTTGGCCTTGTGCTTCAGCCCCTCACCGAGCCCCCTGTGCAGGGCTGTCATGGGGCGCACGCTAGCGGCTTCGAGCCATCACCAGCCTGGAAAGCCAGGCGAGCGCTTACGGAAGGGCTTTCCCGAGCTCACCTTCCAGGCTGGGCCTGCAAGCGCAAGCACCTCACTCCTCTGAGCAAAATGAACCTGAGCTGCCCTGAGATCAGCCCTTAAGTGATTAATGATATCTGGTATCACCTCGTCTCTCTCCTCTGTATCAGCTGTGTGTTTCATTAAGGCAATCCATTAAGTTCCAGGTGTAAAGACTCTGATTATTACTATTTTCTTTTGATAGTGACAGCTCTTCTGCTGAACCCTCTCACATGATGCCTTCCTTTGACAAGGGAAGCTGTGGGGATTACAGTAATGTATTCATGGCATTTGTGAAAATAGGACAAATGCATGTGAGTGTGATCAAAATAAATGCCCATATGTAGCCCTTTGGGCTGGGCCGGGAAGGACGTGGAGTGAGGAAGAGGCTGGCACGCTGCACCTCTGGCCACGTGCCAGAGAACCCTATTTTACGCATAAAGCTATCAGAAGAATTACTTAGAAGTGCAGGAGCTAGAAAAGGCTTGAACTGTAAAGCTGGCAGCCCCTAAAGAACTGCAGGGACTACCCAGCCCATCTGGCACTCCTGGATTCACAGCAAACACGCTTCTGACTAGCTCATAAGCATGACACATTCAAAGCGCTCAATTACTGTTTCTTAGAAATACCAAATTATCTCCTAGAGCTGGAGACTGACAGTCACACAGTCTCTACAGTGTTATGTGCTGTCGAATTTCTGCTGTCTTATTCTTTACCGGTTTGTACTGCTAATTGCATTGCATTTTAATTGTTTAGCCTCTGCAGAGTGTCAGCCCCGGGGGCAGCGGAGGTGGTGATAATGGTACACATGGAATTACCACCGAAAGAGCAACCAACCAAAGAGCAGAACGGGGAGGGAAGGAGAAAGGAAGACAAGTGAGCTGCAGTCATTAAAAAATTGGCAATCCTGTACAAAAAAGTGTCCTACGGATGTAATAAAAAAGCTGGAACTTATTAGAAATAAATAATAAAGAGCATAACAGTGCAGTTGCTCTTCCACTGAAAAACACCATGTCTGAAAAAATTTAGAGCACTGCTGAAAGCAGAGATGAAAAACAATAAAATGGTCCTTTTGTGCAGAACCCTGTTTTCCCTCCCAGATTTATTTTATTTCTATGGATGGGAGAGAGTTTTTGCCTGATGCCACCTTGGGTTTTGCGATGGCTCCGTTCAGTGCTTTCCCTGGAGATCTGCAGCAGGGCTGCAAATGCCGGTGTCTGCTGGCGGGAGACACGGATAGGCTGAGGCGCTACCAATACCAAGGCTGCTGCACCAGCAATGCCCCCGGAACGCTGCAGCCTGAAGCTGCGAGGGATCCTCTCGTGCAGACAGCTTTGCAGCTGGCCCCCAGGCACAAGCGGCTTGGGACAAGCCGTGTTGAAAGCTCCTGCGTGTGGGGTGAGCAGCCGTGCCAGGCGGTGACGGACAGGGGCCGTGAGTGGCTCGCGGGGACCAAGGAGCGCGAGCTGAGCAGATGCCCACGGCTGCACTCGCTGAGTGCTTCCACTGGTGTTTCATGTCAGCCACGCTCACTGGGGTTAATTAAAGCCTATGTTTTATAGATCGCCCTCGGCTATAAACTGGAAGAAAAGGCCTCAACTGGGAATCAATAGAATAATCTTTAAGCTCATTTATTTTATTAGATATAGAGTCCTAATTTGAAGAAATCGAGGAGCCATAATTAATGGTGCTAGAAAGGTCCTGAGATGTATGTTTAGAGCCTCCTCAGAGCATCTTGCCTGTAGCCATCCTGCATAATGTGCTGGAAGTCTGCGGCACATTAGCGGCTGAGCAGTTAGGTCAGATCAATACTCTGATGAGCAAACTCCAGGGGCCTCTCCGGAGCTGCAAAAATTGAAGGGCAATTCAATAGCTAATGTGCTTTATTACTCACTCTTGGCAAAATTTAAGGGCAGGCTGCAAACTGCAGCTCTGCTGCAAAAGGGACATCGCAACAGAAAAGCCAAGCCCTGTGGTCAGCACAAGGCTGTCTATAACTGAGGCGTCCTAGGGATATTTTACATGGCCCACCTCACTTCAGACCTCACTTCAGACTGTATATACAGTGTTTCCCACAGTGAACAAAGGTCCTTTAAGTATTTTTTAAACTATTTAGGTACCTTTATGAGTGATGCCTTAAGCAGCCTGTAAATACTCTTGCCCACAGACTTCGGGCCCTGCTACCGGTGGCCAGGTCTCCTGCAGGACGAGTTTGTTCCAGGCACTGCCGAGTCCTTGCTCAACTCCCAGCAACGCAGCAAAGCCCCAGGCTGCATATCGGAGGTAAGAGAATCACTCACAAGTCGAACCGTTTGTCAGGCATCACGGGAGGGCCCAGAACTGCAGCGCTGCGGGGGATTCACCAGTGTCGACCCCAAAGGGGGATTGCACCTGTCCCAAAGCATTTCTGGGGCTACTAAGCTAGGCAGAGGATCTCAACATCACTCTGAGGAAATTAACAATTGAATGATATCTGTGGTCAAATAATCAGAATAATGAATAAAAGCATGACTGGCTAATGAATAATTTACATAAGATACTGAAATGCTTACAAAAATTAATAAGCAGCTAGCAGGATATTTAAAAGCACCTGATTCCTGCTTCTTCAGTCCTTGGTTTTTAGAAATAAATTTCTTACACTTTTTTTCTATGCTATTTTTCATTTCTGTATCTTTTTTCCTGTGAATAATGGTTGAAGACGGTTGAAGTACTTTTGGTTGAAGTGGTTTTCCTTCTGATATTTTTCCTTTCATGTGAGGCAAATAGGCTGCTGGCTATAGCATCTTACCAGCATCTTGAGTGACCTGGATTTGGTCACTCAAAATATTGCAAACCTTTTAACTTAAAAGGGTTAAGAAATATCCAGTAGTATCTAGTATCTAGAACAAATTTGAGGGAACTTTTCTATCCTTCAAGAGAGTGATTAGTCTTACCCTATTCCTCCCTGAGCTTGCGCGCCGTGCTGATCAGCAATCAGGCTTAGAGCAGAAGGGCTGGAATCTCTCTCCGGGCTATTCTCACAGTTACTGCGTTTCCACTGAAATAATCTGTAATTTAATAGATAATAATGCTAACATTTTAAAAGGACATTAGAGGTCCTGCAGACAGCGCTCCATGCGAGCAGCGGGCTAGCTCACACTTTCTTTAAGACCAAATGTTCCCTTTCTCCCATCCACTTGAAAATACGGAGCAGGAGGTTTTTGCCCAGAGGGCTTCTGCACGATTACTTCTATTTAGGCACACATCTGCCCCACTCCCTTTTAAAAACAATTCAAACCATTGCCATAGGGTACTTCTATCTCTAAATATGCAGGTATGGCCACCGCAGAGAATTAAGATAATTATTAATCTTTATTATTACTAAAGATTTTAAACTAGTATGGTTGAGTTTACATCTGGATGTGGAAACATCTCTGGGCCTTCACCACAGGCTGCTCCAGCTAAGCCTGGGAATGCAATCATAGCAATATTACTATATTGTTAATAGTGATGCCCTCTATCTTACAGAAATGGGAAAACTCTTTAATAGTGATGCCCTCTATCTTACAGAAAAGGGAAGACTTTTGGTACAGTAAAGCAAAATAATAACCAACTATTGCTGCTTACATAGCTGCTGTTCACCTTAAGGATGCCAAAGCACTTGATGATACCACAAACCCTACCAGAAGAATGCTGCAACTTCTAGGCCAAAATGCATCTCCAAAAATATCTGTCAATTTAAGAAGGAAAAAGAGGAAAAAGCTCATTCCAAGGAAAAAAAAAAGGTATGCTGAATATTCTGAATTATAAACAGACAGAAACTGATTGTTTGAATTAAAAGTAGCTTTCTGCTTGGGAACACTTTCACTGAGCAAGATAAGGGTCACATGCAAAATATTCATTCTGAAATGCAAAATTAAAAAGTTTTTAATGCATCATTAGCTAATCTCACTGACGTCAGACCTTTTATGAAATATCAAAACACTCAAGGTTTTTACTGTATTTCAAGAGAAAGATACCAGATGTTTCATGCCAGTATTGCTGTATTTTTAATGTCTCTGTTACATTTAGATAGACTCAGATAGATATTTTTCCCCAAGCCAAGCATGACCGAGACAAAGAGTGAAAAAAGTCCTTTTTCCTAATAAACCTGAGTTCCTTGGGCTTTACCTATAGTTATTGATGATACCTGCTTTATTCTTGGATTATAACACATGAAAAAGAACCATATGCTTGACCTAAACACTTGTTTACATATTAAATCATGAACTTCTTAGCAGATCCAGTTAAATTACTTCAGTGCGGACATTCTCATTCTAAATTAATGTGGACATCATTCACTTCCACAGCAAACTATGACAGAAACAAAAGACCACTAAATTTAGATTTATTTTATCTCCAGTGGAAAATATTTGAAACATGCAAATTCACTTTGCTAGGAATCCCCAACTAGACCAGCCTCACATATGTAGGACCAAAATTGCTTTTGGTTTCTATTTTGGCCATGCTGGTGACCAGAAAACTCAACCGCATCTTGCTGGCAAGTATGACTCAAAAGCAGCTGAGCCAGATGATTGCAGTTGCTTTTTGTTTTTTTTTTGCTTTTCATCTCCTCGAGTTATTGTGTGTGGTGCATTTTTTTTTCTGGTGTAATAATTGACCTCTCTCTACAGCCAGTTTGTTATCTCCTATTAAATCTAATTCTAGCCTCTCTAGCTTTGCAGAATAAGTCCCAAATATTCTTCCAGATGCTTTCCTTGTTTTTCAGGCAACCCTCAAGCATATCTCAGTCTTCTCTCCTTCACATGTTCCCTCCTGATCCTTCAGAAGGACAGAGGACATCACGTTTCCTTTACCATAAGCCTCAAAGGTTAAAAACCTAACAAGTTTTGCGTTTCTGCTCGTCACTAACTAAAGCTACTTTCTCGTACTCTCACCTGCAGGCACTTTTTGGTACGCTTTTACACCTTCAGAGGAGAGCTTGGTTTTCCACCACGTGCTTTATCATGAAAAGCCCAAACATCATTTCTTACTATGGTGTTTTTCACTCTTTCAGTACCAATATTTGCAGCAAACCCTGCTCTCTCACCACATTCTTTTCTATCAAAGTTTTCTGTACTCCATTTTCCATCCTCTGCTTGTCTTCTGCAGAGCCTAATGCTCCCTCTCCCACCACAATACCAGCTCTATCTAATATCCATCCTTCAGGACTATAATGAGTTCACCTAATGCAACAGGAATGCACAGTCATGCCTGATATTTGCATTGGATATGAGGTAGGAATTGTATTTGGGAAAAGAGAAAAATAAGAGCATCTTAATAAAGAGTAACTTTTAATAGGGAGTTAATTTTACTTGACACACACACGTAGTAGTTTCAAAACAAACTTTACACAAATATATTTATTTTCATAATGTTTCTCTGCTCTTATCTACTGTCCTTTCAGTAGGGTTCAACATGCTACAATATACATATAGGTGTATATATATGTATTTTAAGTATCATGAAAATCCACAATGATTGTTTTTCTTCACAGGGAACTGTAGCAATCAGGAATTGGAATAGGTATAGATGCTAACTAATGTATTTTAGATGTCCTGACCTTTCAAAAGTAGGCATCAAAGACTCCTCTGCTCCTGAGCAATGCAAGTGATCCAGGAATACCTGAATGGACCATAAAAGTGCAGCTGCAGCGCGTAGCACGATTGTGGGTTCCCCGTTTTCCAAAGAGCTTCATCAAAAGCTTCTCCTTGTGCCACTAAGACAGAGAATTAGACCCATGAAAGTAGAAATTAGAGCAATGGTCCAGCACAGGGACATCCTTGTGTATAAACATGAACTAACAATCTGCTCAAACTCTTACCAGACAGCTAAGTAAATTTTATTAGTGAGGAGAAGGAAATTGGAGAGAGAAGACAAGAGGTTCCTCAAAAGCATAGTAGCAAAAGCTTAGATTATTCTACAGGAATCCCTGGCACTTGATCCTGTGCTTACACCACTAATTATCTCCTTTTCATTTTGCGATAAATCAATGGAGCTTCTCAACAGCCTACCAGTCAGTGGATTGAGACTGAGCAGATGCTCTTGTTAATATAATTTTCAAGCATTTATATTTCTAGAAGAGCAGGATACATGAAGGTAGAAGCACTCCTTGATATTTCTGAAGTGCTAGCTCTGTATAAATTAAGATAGTGTGTAATTATTATTTGAAGCATTCTTCATGCTTCTATGGTTATTAAATAATGAACAGGAATCCCATGCATTACTCAGAACACAGGGAAGAAAGTTTGTCTGTAAAGCTGTTTATCACATTGATCCCTACTGTGCACAAGTTACAGAGAAGACTACATGTATACATGGCACATGTAATGCAGCAATTAGCCGAGGAACTGCTCGTGGAAATAAAGTAGAAATAAAGTGGAAATAAACTATATTGCCTGCTACATTAAAGGACCATATTCAGCAATTTATAGAACTTCAAAGAACCTCAGTGCCAAGACTATTCCTCCTCTTCACAGAAAAAGAAACGCACACTTCAGCATTTTATCCAGGCATCCCCTCCTGTAAACATTTATGACAAGCAAAGTGTATGCTACAATGAGGAGCTGCATGGAACTCACTGAATTAGTTTTTGAGCTGGCAATTTGCCCAGTACTGTTTCAAGGGTCAGGCCCTGTTTGCATTTTGCTACATACAATTAAAAGAACCCTATCTACCAAAAGTTCAACAAGGTATGTTAATGTATTACCTCCCATACGTATAGAAAGTATTTTAAATAATTACTAGCCAAACTTTACCCGATTTTAACATTATATTCAATCTTCTTGAAGGTTTTCCTGCTTTTACAATATATGGAAATAATAAATACATAAGATACATCAGTTATTAAGCCATCAATAAAGCACATTTCATTCCAGAAGGAACAGGAGGCATTTAAGTTTTGGAAGTAAAGAGCTGGTCATTAACACAAGTGTTCTGTCTGGCTAGAAGTTTTAGCTGCTCCATATTTCCTGTGAAATTGCTGCTTTGCTGGGAAGTTCTTCCACATAGTGATAAAACAGGCTGCTTCACATCTGAAATGACAACAACATCTCAAGATTATTGTTCCAGGAAAGTTATTTAGGATCATAACGGTAAGTTGAAATGAATAACAGAGTAAATCCCACGTGAAACAGACATCAAACAGTAAATTCATTATCCAGGTCAAGGTCCTACACTCACAGAACCAGCTCCAGGATTTTGTGTAACATAAGGTAAAATCATGTTCTGCTGCTCCGATTCAAAGGGCAAAGTAGCTTATTTTATCCTTATTGTCCTTTTCCATCAGGAAAATTCAGTCTGGTAACAAGGGCAGTGGGTGTTCTTGCGGAAATGAGAATGGCTGAAAAGGTCAGAGATGTTTTACACAGGGGTCTTTCCACATTTATCATCAACCAGATCTCTCTTAGGGGAGGTTGATGGCACCTGTTCCACAGGTGCTTCATCATGAAATATTGTTGGTGCTTATCCTGGGTCCAACACAGCTGTCTCAGCTCATGTCCAGGCCCACCCTAACACATGCTATGATACGTCTTCCTCAGGCCACCCTTCTCATCTGCCTTCCCCCTGTAGCCTGCCCGGGCAGGACCCTTCCAGCAGGACCTTTCCCAGAGTCACCTCCTCCTCCTCTTCCTTCTCCCTCCTTCAACAAAGGGCACCGCTTGCTGAGGAAGGTTCATACATGAAGATGCATAACCTACTTCTCAAACAGCAGCCTTCACAGGTGCTCTGACAGTCCCTGCCCTTGCACACATAAAAATAGAGGCCAACATCTGCCAGTTCTCCATTCTAGCAGTCAAGAATTTTTAGCTATAAGCAAGCACTTCAATAAAAGCGCTTGAATTTGTATAATGTGAAATGGACAGAGACTTTTCAGGAAACCAAAGAAGCCTGAACTTCCGGGTATCAATTTTCCTTTCATAGACAACTGGCCTTAAAAATCTGTTACTTTTTGCATATACAAAAGGCAAATGGCTTTGGCAATTTCAACCAGGAAACGAATACTTGGAAATTAAAGCTAAAAAGCGATGTCTGCAAAGTTCTGCTCTTGGGATGAGGCAGGTTCTTCAGTTGCTGTTGACTTTATTAGCCTCAATTTATTTGGGATTCTTGTTCATGACAGTTTGCTCAAAATGAACTTTTTAAAGTCATTGCCACTTGAGGCTGCCACCAACAGAAATCACTATTTTCTCTTATAGGGATTTTTGTTTGAGAATTTTTATTTCCTTTCTTTAGTTACATGTCAAAATACTGAAATTAACAGATATTAACTTTACAGGAAGCAAGATAAAGAAAACAAACTTACATATTTGTTACTGACGTGTGAAGAAGAATCATCACGTTGTCGAGTTTTATTCTTCCCTTGAGATGAGTGCTCTCCTAAGAAAAAAGAAAACACATTTTGGGATATAAAGAGAAGACAAATGAGTCTAGCAGGAACACATCACAGACCACTGTACAAACTAGCCAGTCTCCCTGTCAGACATACTTAACAAACAAAGTCTACCCACACAATAGATTTTCACTTCTCTCTTGGTAGTTTATAGCTTATTCCACGTTTAATTTCCTCTCAGACAGTAGGGTACTACCAAGAATTACTGCTAAGTAGGGTCTGAAAAGGTTAGAAAAAAGTTTTAAATTATTTTTAAACTACCATTTTAGCATTAAATTATACAAAGAAAAAGATACATCTATAAATTTTTTCTGGCATCACTGACAGTAGTTCAGTTCCTCCAAAGTAGGAAAACAACCATTTAACAACTTTAGTGAGTAATTGCAGGCAGCTCTCACTCCTCCTTCCCTGGAGAAGCTGAGCTACTGCCAGCAATTACACGCATATAAATACACCTCCAGATGAGAACATGTTTACAGTTGTCCTGTTTCCAAGCCTACGTACCAGGAACATTAGCGGAACAGCTTTGCATCATAGATTCTGGCACACAGAAGAAAAGGGAATCATAGTCTCAGATGCAACAGAGTCCCTTTTAAACAGACAGTAGAACCTAAATGCACTCAGAAAAAAAGCCTGCTGCCCCGCTGCTCACCTGTGAAAAATAGTTTAACTCCCAGCACATACAAGACATGCAAGATAGTGAAGAGATGTACTAAATTCTAGTAGAAATAAATTTGTATTAAATAGTTTGCATACGATATATAGCCTGGGGTTGAAAAACTGCAACACAAATTAGGAATACAACAAATTAACTGATTAGGCATTTAATTAATTAGCAGTTAAATTAAACAGTTGCATTCCACCAGGAAGAAAACAGAAAAGAGTAGTCAATATTTTTCAGGCAGCTTTTCTTGGCAGCAATCTGGGCTCTTTAATTTAGTGCAGCCTTGCAGAGATGAGTAGAAAACTTTGTATCCAATGAGAGTCTATGACAAATACTGAAAATGGTTTAACAATAAAGTGCTGAAATTGTTTTCACTTCCAAGTGTTCAATCTGGGATAAAATTATTTCAGAAACATTATAAAAAATGTTGCCAACTTAGTGCTTGAGAAGTTCTGATGATGTTAAATTTCAGGTGAAAAAAACTCTCAGCAACTACTTCAACAATCCACTATATAAATTGAGAGAAAAAAAGGAAAGCACCTTTTTTCTGGCACACACAAAAAAAGTATTTTGACAAGATTGACACATTTTGATAAGTTTTCATTATATAAAAATCTTCTTTTTAAAAGGTAAAGAAGACATACCAGTTTGAATACTCGTTCAATTTTATATTAACAAACTAGATAGATTTTGAAGAATTGTCCTCATTTTTTTATTTCTCTTTCTTTCTTCTGCAGAAGAAAGCAATTGCTCCTTGCTTCTTATTCAATATAAAGAAGTAACTGCTTCAATAGGGTCCAAAATGGGGAAAATTTAAAAAACGAGTAGGGAAAATTTACTGAAAAATAAACTACTGTTAAGAAGAGGAAACTTCAATTGTTGCAGAAATATCAATATTTTGTTATCAGTTCCACTCTCAGCTGGTATCTCTGAGCTAGAAGGGAGGTAGACTTGTATAGCAGATCCATACTTGTTACCACAGAAAAATAACACTTCTAAGGACACACTACAAAGCCAGAACAGCTACCTGGATAACTTCCCATTGCCTTCCCAAAGCCAATAGGCTTTGGATCAGGTTATAAAATGCATGAGGTGACACTTGCTACAGAAAGCAGACTGCTTGATCCATACCTACCGACTGCTGTGGGGCTCTAATCGTGATGAATTTGCCTTAATGTTGGACCAGGGAACCCAGCACACACCGACAGCCACGTTCCCTGCCTGGAGTCCCTGGTGCTATATACATATCCCAGGGAATATTTTAAGGAACTACCTTACATATTGAGGATAGTGTCCCCTAGCAATATCAGTGAATGTCTGCTGGGAGTTTGAGGTAAAGGGTTAAACAGCTCTATGCCATTTTGTCATTGCTGCCCATGCTCTCCAGAGAGCAGGTGCTTGGCAAGAATTCTGGAATAAAACTAAGTTATTGCTGCTCTGTGATTGCTAATGCATTTGAAGGTATTTGCATTACAGAGTTTATGGTCATTAGTGACAACTAACTATTCCGTGATGAAGACAGACTGATTACATTCAGGAGAAGAAATGGGCACAC
This sequence comes from Crypturellus tataupa, assembly GCA_034781795.1. NCBI lineage: Eukaryota > Metazoa > Chordata > Aves > Tinamiformes > Tinamidae > Crypturellus > Crypturellus tataupa. The sequence continues at coordinate 1,369,237 of JAWLRI010000035.1, read as the reverse complement.
AGGCGCTGTCTGATCAAGAGTAACGAGGGTAGCAGATTTTGTTAGCTAGCAAACTGCAAAACACCTTGAGACTGCTCAGAGTTTTCTAGATCGGTTTTAAAATCTGATGGCTCTACAGTTTGATGCTGTGCTAAATACAGCTGCAAAACACAAGAGCAAATTCAGAAGAACGTTCAGGTTAGTTGCAAATGTGAAGACATTTCTATCAGTTTCAAAATAGCCATAACTGGTAAAAATAATTTCCAAGACTGTGAAAATATATTCCCTCCTCCCCAAGCCCTCATTCCTTAAAAATAATGGATTAGAGCTTGCTTCCCATAACGGAAACTTAAAAAAAAAAACAATTCTTGTGTTTAGTGTTTTGTTAGAACAGATGATATTTTAATTGACTGAGAAAACTGTTTAGCACTGAACTGTGAAGTCAGTGGAGAAATTTGTCTCGCCTAAAATTGGTCTTTCCAGTACTTCCACAGGCAGTGGTGCTAGTGAACCAGTTTAGATAGATTACCTACATACTTTGAAGACTGTAGTTGAGGGAGAAAGGCATAGTTATATAAAAGCACATCACTTTATGTATATAGCAAAAGAGTTAGACAGCAAAATTGGAGAAAATTTGTCTTTTGGTGATTCTGGATTGTGCATTTAGTGAGGGTGAACTTAAAACTCTAGCAGCGCACACTAGGAGATTAAAGATGTCAAGACAGGTTGGAACCACCCACCTTTCCCAATCTAGTTGTACAGCATCTAGCACAAAGTTAGCCTAAAGTCAGACAATTCCATTTTATAGGTAGCACTGCAATAATTTTCTGATAATGTATGGAAAATTCACTGCGAGCCTCTCTATTCTGTTGAAGTAATTGAGTAAACTATGAAAAGAAGGAGATTAGGGACCTGGCAAAAATTATTTGGCGCAGTTAAACAAGCACTGCCAGCTGCACAGCTGTAAGTGCAATGTGACCCCTTTTACCTGTGGTCCTGCCTTGGGACACCTCTCCTGTTGGACTAGGAGTTGGGAGCTCATATAGATTAGCAGAGGGCAGTGAGAAGCCAACCTCATATAAATCACGCACTTCTACAAAAACTGAAAGAAATGATGCACAGTTTGAGAAAAAGGCCTTAGGTGGAGTATCTGGAAAATGAAATTAGACTGACATGGAAATTACATTTAACATGTAGTTGCAAAACCTTCTATTAAGCTTTTATTGTTCCTCTCATCCCCCAACATTGCATCTATCTGTTGATTTTTCTCTGTAATAGGATTGTAAACACAAAGACACATGCACCACAAAGTCTCTAAACATTACTGTAGACAGATCAATACTACTATACCATATGCAGATCTATAGTTGAACTATCTAACTTACTGCTATGGGATGTCACAGATCCCAGAAGGAATAAAACAAATACATGGAAGTAAAAGCCGCTGAGGACAATAAAGTGCGAGATTCAGGTAAACTCCAAGGCGTAGATTGCTGGAACACTCCTGTATGGAGGTTGTATTCCTGTACATCCTCCCTAGTTTTTATTCTTCCCTTGGCATCCCCAGCTACCTGCTGCCAGCATATCTGCTGTGTTTGCACGTGACAAGAGCCAGCCCTGCAGCAGCTCCTGGAACCAGCACTGCTCTTGCCTCTGGGGTGCTTGTGAAACACTTCCCTTAGAGCCTGATCCCAGATTTACTCAGGGTAGCTGGCAGGCCGGCATGGGCACAGTCTGATGCACTCTGCACACACTCTCCTGGGAGCAGCTGTCATCGTTTAACAGGATGAGGATGGGAAGATGTTTTAAGAAAAAACTGTGTTCTTAGCTCTTGGTCCTTCCACATACTTGTTTAAATGGCCTGGGACTCTGCAAAGTTACAAGCTTAAACTGGGAAAGTAATTAAAATGCAAGACTTTCTGATAAACTAAACTTTCACTTGTGCAGTAACGGAGTCGGAGAGGGGCAGATGCTGCATTCACAAATATACAAATGCCTGACTGCTAATGTTGCATCCCAAGGCTCGCGTATGTGATTAACTAAGGGGCTTATAACCAGCTGAAATAGAGACTGAATAAAAAGAATTCTGAAACTAACATTTTTTGTCTCATATTTATAGAAGGCTGTTGAATTAATCTCACTTTAAAAAAGTTATCTTTTCCCATTTGATTCATAAGCTGAACACATTACTCGGATTGCACAACAAAATATGAGTATCAGCAGATCACATTAGTATGGAAAGTCTTTGACCTAGACAAAGGCCATTTTGAGTTTAGTGGGAAAGCTGGAAGAAGAAGGACATAAGAAATTGGCTTTGACATGCAAGTAGGTTGTACTGGATTGCAGATTACACTGTCTATAAGAAAAAATAAGTTGAACTGTTACTTCAGTGTAGTATCTGTTGGTGAGAAATTGCTCGTAAGTGCCAGTCTGGTTTGGAACAAAGAATGACCATTAAGTCTTTTGCTCTGAAGAAAATACGATTGCAGAGACTTGAGTTTTATGAAAGTATAAAACTGTCTCTGCAGATGGAGGGGATCTAAGTGTTTCTCTTTTGCAGGAGAGCAATAAAAGGAGGAGGGGAGCATTAGAGATGCTCAAAGGCAGCGCTGAGCATGACCAAGTCCCATGCTGCCTGAGTGGAGGCCGTGCTGCAGCACTGCCCTGGCACCCCGGCGCCCTGCGAGCTGCCTGCAGAGAGCTTCTTACCAGCAGCAGCAAGCCAGAGGGTCTGGGCAGCCCCCTGCATCACACACAGGGCACAAGGAGACACTCAGGTGAAGGATCAGAAGGTAATGGCTGATGAACCTCCAGCAAGAGGGTAGGGGAAATTCTCCCCACCAGGGAATACCTCAGAAAGCAGCAGTCTGGGAAGGCAGCTCATGTTCCACCAACACAAACTTCATCGGACCCTCAGCAGCCCCTGATTTTAAGAGGCTGTTTTAAAGACTTAGATATACACAGCTCAAAGACTAAATGAGAAAGATAACCATAGTGATAGGGGGCAGCATGTGCTATTTAATATTTTGACTACAGTTGCAACCAAATGTCTCAGTCATAGGTGTATACAACCAGATCTTTGTGGTGCAAACAAACACAAAGCAGAATCCAGCCATGGACTGCATAGAGCTGAGCAAATTTATTCTGTAATTTCTATGAAGAAAGAAACCAGAACTTCAGGCCATTATACAACAAAAGGTTTAAAAAAGTGGAGGATGAGAAATGAGAAAGAAAATGAAAGCAAAGCAAGTACTTGATCTCTTCGTTGTGAGGGGACCCTTTTTTAGAGAGCAGCTTCTAGGTTTTCTACCTGCAGGGAAAAAAATAGGGCAGTGAAAGTACAGCTCACAATAGAAGAAAAGAAATAATCAGTGCTATATCCTCAGATTAGTAGGAACATCAGCTCTTACCACTTCTAAGCACATAGCATAACAGCAGACTGCTCTCAGCTGACCTGCATGGCTTATCTTGCAAGCAAAAGGAGGAGGGAAGGGAATTTTCAGTGACAGAGGGCCTCACCTAGAGACCTGCCTTCTTTGCCTGATCCATCCTAGACAAAATGCATGAAGAGAAGGATGAAACTATTAGTGTACGTTAAAAAAGGTAATGATCCACTGTGGAACATGTCCTACATAGCTGTCCTCCCTCTGGCAGGAGTAAGATACATGTTCAGGTTAGGCATACTTTATCAATAACACTATGACTGACAAATGTACTGACCTCTTAGATATCAAGTAAAAACTTGCATCATACAGCAAAACACTTTCTTTTTATATATATTTACCACTGAAGAGCCAAACATGCAGTTCTGTGGGTTATGTTGAAATTCAAATAAGAAAACTTTTGTGAGTAGATTTTCTAGAGCTCTGTATTTATTCCTTTCTGGAAGAATCACCTAAACTTGCCCACACAGTAAATATGAAATAACTACAATAAGCTCTGTATCGACACTTGAGTGTGAAAGTTTTGAGACGATTCAGTACACTGAGTTCTTTATCCAGGTTCAGTATTCTCTGTAAGCTGCACAAAGGGGTGCTTACCTTGCACCAGGTGCTGCAGTTCCCAGGCAAACATGCTTGAGGATTAGTGTTTAGTTTTGTCTGTCTTTTTACTTTACATCAGTACTTAACCAGTGCTGCCCTGGAGCTCATAGCCATCGGCAACTCCACCTTTCAAAGAACAGCTTTAAAAATTGAAGAACCTAGGGTTCAGTTTTACCTACTGCTCTTGGTGATATGTCTCCATTAGTAACCTCACATTACTTCAGCCTTAATCAAACATGGTTATTTTCCCCGTGTTCTTTCATGTTAATTTTATGTATTTTGCAATAATATTCTTGATTATATAATCAGATTTAATCTGGCTATGCTTCTGAAGAAAAGGATTTTTTTTTATTTTATTTTTAAATTTATACTCAGAATTATAGTCAGAATCTGATGTTAGCGGGCCCATCTAAGATAGATGGGGGTATACTGCCCTCTGGAAACATATTATCTATTTCAAAGGACTACAGACAGTAGTAGTTCCCTCTCCTCCCCCAGAAAGGAACACATGTAAACTTTTTTACATAGTGCAATTATTTTCAGTAGTTGTAGGCAGATATTTCCCATGTTTTTGTATATCTCTACTGTCAAGACATGCCTGCCTTTATGCCTGAATTTTTTAATGAAAAAAATAAATCTTTTTCAAATGGATAAGCATCCTAAAACACTTGAAAATACTTGAATGAGTAATGAATATTTCTGTAAGGAAACACACTCTCCTTCCCAAATGCTTTTAATTTAAGAAGTAAAGCATCATTAAAAACCTGGAGGAAAAAATGGACTTCAATTTTCATGAAATTGAATTTTGAAACATATAAAGATGTAAAAATTCAAGAGAAAATGATAGCTGGTTTAAATATGAATTGCATTAATGAGATGAGGCTAAGAATCTTATCTTCTAAGTGGTTATGACTCATACCTTCCAGTTATAGCATGCCTTCATCATACTTCAGTGAAAAAGAATATCAAGCATCCTCTAGATGGAAGAAATTCAGAAAATTTGTGAACCAGTAGCTGCTTAATAGGTATCAAGCCTCATTTTGTGAAAAAATAGTGCACCTGAGTGTTTTCTCACTTATGCTGATGCAAAACACAAGTAACTCCACAGCTGTCCATGAAACTTATGTGAGGGAGGATCCATACAAGAATGCCTAGGAATCCTGCTAACTGCATTCAGCTTCTAAAAGAATTACTATGATTTTCATGTAAACATACACACTACTCCATACCCTTTAGATAGACTTGTAAGTCCAATCCCAAAGAGATATAGACAGATAGATCACAGATAACAAAGCTCTGAAATGCAGTCTCTTGCTTGCAAAAGTCTAGTTTGCATTGGCTAGAGACAGAACCAGCTGCAATGGACCACAGCTTTCTCCTCCCTAGCACTGCAGCGTGCCTCTCTGCTACCAGAAAACTCTAAAAATGTCACCAGGGAGTAGATAGTCAGAAACCTAAGAAAGATGCTTAAAGTAAGAGACTTTTTTTCCTGGAGGATGTATATGAATGAAAGATGGCAGCAGGAGCAAAAGTGGAAGCCACAAGGCTGAGGGAGAGAATTGCAACGAGTGAGGAAGTTTCACCATACAAAGATGTACCTTGGCACATATAACTTTTCTGTTTGAAGAGCTGGGAAGCAGATTAGACAGAATTTTGGCCCATTCCAGTCCTATTTTGTTTTACTCTGTTTCTTGCAGGACCTATTACTGTCTCCATCTCTTAGCTTAGATAGATGATATTTTAAGTTCTTCTGTACACATTATCTATAAACTCTATATTGTCCTTTAGTTTTATTATACACATACTTTGCAAGAAACTAGATCTGCTAGACATAGAACAGAGGAATCTGTAACAAGAACAGGATTTGGAATATAAGGGCTGGCTGGCTGCCAGGCTGGCTGAACATGGCAAACAGCAGTTCCAGTAGACGTCTGTTTACACACAGAACTATCTCCCAAACGCTTTGGCTAGTGAAGTATTATCAGTCAGACAAGCAGAATAGCCAGAACTAGCTGACAAACATCATGGTCACTGTTACTTCCAAATGTGCCTAGCAGCAGGTCACTTACCAGCAATGATTTAAAAACATAATTTTCCCTAACACTGTCACAGTTTTCACTCCCAAGTACAAGCATCACACCGTGCATCTGGTCTACAGCTTCATATCTCCCAGTCTGGGAGGATTCATATTGTAGGGGTATCCTTTGCAGTGAGTTTGACCTGACAGGAATTGAAGATGGCTGGAACTGACATTTCCAAACTCCTCCTCCGTGGGCTCTGACATGTGTGTGCACCCAGCACTCACCAGTCTCAGCAGAAGTGGTCTTTACGGAAAGAAGCTTCACACCCTCTTTATCGGACTGGGCCCTGTTGAAGACAAAAGACATTTCAGCAGAGAGTCAGCATGCAGCTCTGGTATGTCATCAGCTAAGCAAAATAGAGACTGCACCTATGCCAGTGCACATTGAATGCTGAAAAGCTCCGGGGGCTTGAATTGGGTTTTGCATTGGATCATATGTAGGACATGTAAGACTGGGCCAATGGGCCTTACATAGCAAGATAAACAATTCATCTGTTTCAAAGGGCTCCCTGCAAAACAGCTCAAGGCAGCCTGCTTCTGCCCCTGCTGGGACAGCTGGTTATCCTGCATACAGGTGTATCAGATGTACAAAAACTGCAAGCACATCACTTTCCCCTGCGGTTCTTTTAGGGGTAGGAGCCAGTTATCAAAGAAAAACACATGCAGGATCTGCTGCATTCACAAATGCATTGTGAGAGATCTTAAAGAATACAAAGACAGGATTCAACCTACTGTTCAGTTCCATTCTCTTGTCTCTCTGAAAAAGAAACAAAGTTAATATCATTTTGACAGCTAGAACTCAGTTAAGTAAAACATTTAGACATAGTTATTGCTGTCTGCAGCAGAGGACTTGGTGCAATTTATTGCATTAAATACTTAAACACAATCAACCATCAGGAACAGTAATTGCCCCTTTTCTGGCTCCTCTTCTCAAAAGATCACCATGTCAGCCATGTAAGTGAACTGACACTGTTCCAACCAACAGTTCTGAAAGCCAGGGAGCAAAGCACAGAGCCTGAGAAAGCACACAGCACAAGTCATCTGCAGTTGGAATTCAGGGTGGCCTTGCAACCCCAAGCTGCTAGATGCCGTCGCCCTGTTGTAACCCTCAGCGGGTTACCCACAAAGGCTTCCTCCAGACCTCCAGAGCAGAGACTCGAGCCTTGCAGGGGGAGAGAAAGCAGCCCTGCAAGGCTAGGGCTTCTGCTCAGTTGGGCACCATAACTCCCCCATACCCAAGAGTCACTAAACTCCTATCCAAGCACAAGAAACAAAAGTTCAGAGACTTTGGAGAGAGGGGAAGGGGTCAGAGAAAACACCTTTTTTCCTGCAGCTCATAAATTCCCTGGTAGCTAGTGCTAGGTAGCTAAGGTGAGTATACCAGAGTTTTTGAGTACGTAACAACTGAACTGTAAGAGAAAGGAGTAAGGCAAGCAAAGGAACAAGCCGCCAGGCTGGATGCTTAGGGGGCTTAATTAAATCAAACCTGGAGGTGCTTGGAGAATTTTATCATAAGAGAGTATATAGCCTGTACAGGTTAGGTACACCTATGCCTAGGAGCTAACTGAGATGTGGCTGTAGGCCCCTCTCAGTTTTAGGCCTAGGTTCTTAAACTGGCAGTTAAGTGTCCAGTTTTCCCCTTTGAACTAGCTTTCTGAAATCTGGGAATGGAGTCCTTGAGCAAAGACCAAGTGGCAGGGGCTGCTAATTTGCTACTGACCAATTATGGTTGTCATAGTCTGAATGTTTCTGAGTTGTAGCCTGTCATGCCAGCCAAAAAGAAATGCAATTTCCCCCCCAAATGAATCATATACTGAAGATATTTTATTCTAACGTGCAAGTGTGGACAGATGGATGGGGTTAGGGGGCTGTATCAGAGACACGGAGCTAATTTGTATTCTGCTCTACCGATCATAGGGCTTTCAGTCTGCAGAAGAAGCAACCTTGAGGAAAGACCTGAGAAAATCCTGCAAAAAAGAACCACAGATGGCTACTCTAGTTTCCGAGGGAATTTACTGGTAGGCTGCATGCTGGCATTTTTATGTGGGGGAGAGGGGCTTGGAAAAGAAATTTTCTTCAACCAAGACCTTTACCTCTTGATTCTGAATAGTGGGTAATTTCCTAAGCAGGACTCACTATCTTCTTTCTATTTGCTTCTGGTTTTGCATGCTATTTGCCAAATTGGTTGTGACACACAATTTTCCTTGATCTACAGCTTCAGGACTCTTTTGGGAGTTTACCTTTCTGAGGTCCAGAGAATTCACAAAGTCCTACATCGATCTCTTAATTAATGTCAACGAATAGGGAGAGAAAAAAACACAATCTGGATCCAGACATACATACCTATTTAATAGAGAATTGTATTTGCCTATGGCTCTCTCTGGCAACTCTGTAAAATACTTGACAAATAGAATTTAATGGAGTCATATCTCCATTATCTTAAGTATTTCACAGACAGCCAAGTGCTGGCTTTGGCTGATGTGTCAAAATGACTACTTATAAGATAGTGTTTGCTCAAGGATTTCATGTTCTTGTGTATATTGTAACTGGAAATTAATACACAAACACAAATACTGAGCATTCCTTAAAAAAAAAAAAGTATTGATTTTCCTATTTCTCGCATTTAGAGTAGAGCTGAAATGAATACAGGTGATTGCCTTGATATCTCCAAACTTATTTTGCATCTTTGTTTTGCACTAAGTAGACTGATCTTGTTAGCACAGCTCTTTGTTACGTCCTTGTAGCCGCAAAAGGGGAAAAGAAAAGTTGTATGACAGTATATGTTCTTCAAAAATTGTAGCCATTTTTACTCTATTCTTTACATCATTTTAAAAAATTCAGTGTTACTTTCCTTCTTTAGGAAAACACTTTTAAATCAGGAAAATTTCTTATTCAACAGCAACATCTAGAGCTACAGTAATCTAAAAAAAAAACAAAACAAAACAAAAAAAAACACCCAGAGATCTCTCAATAATAACAAGCTTAGTGATCCTCATCATTCCCCCTTGCTTTGGAAAGCAAAGTACCTGGTGTTTTCTTCTGGCACATTCTGTACAAAGCCACCAGGGAGAAGACGGAAAGGGTAATTACTATCAAGGTGATCACAATTGGCAAGATAACACCTGCAAAAGAGAGTGAACATCATTTTGCCTGCTGCCTCTTGCTTGCATCTCATCCCTATGCAGACACTTACACACGCAAATGCAAGAGGAATCTCAAGCTTCTCCTTCCATGGCAACTTGGCCAAACATTACGGATTTCTCAGGAGGAGGGTAACCTGCTGCTCCTGCTATTCCTCACACGCCCACCGAGTGTCAGGCTTGCAGCCTTTTTGAAGGCAAGGTTTAGGCCCCTTCCTTCCCCCATCCTTAGTCATCCCCCAGGCTGGCGTCTCCAGCAGTCGCACAGCTCTTCAGAGCCAGCTTGTACCTAGGTTTCTGTAGGAGAGTGAGGTTTTAACATCTTCACCCGTGGGACCACTGTAATCTTGATGAAAATACTCATGATTCACCCCAGTGTTGATAGCCTCCAAAGGTTTTACAAAACTGTTGTTTTTCAGGATGAAATTTTTGCTGCATGTGACTTCTTTGGAGGCGGGGGGAGGATGAAGGGGGGGGATATTTTCAGATGAAAGACTCATCTGAAATTCAGTGACTAAAGCAATTATTTCTCTTTAACATTGTAAGCGCCAAAAGACACCAAGGAGTTACATAATTCAGCAACATTCCCCTCAGCACTTATACCCAGGGATAGAAAATGCAAGCTCTCTTTTTCAAATGAGGACATTTCTTCCCTTTTATTTCCCACCATCTGCCATTTCCTGACAGGTGTTTCCCAGCCAAGAAGTAAAAAGGAAAGAAATATGTAATGAAGAGAAGCTTTGCTGGGGACAGGCCCAGTTTCTCTCCATTTATTTTATCTTTATTTTTTTCTCAAATTTAGCAGGCTGTCTGGCAAGGATGGCTCTGCCTTGGGCCTGGGGCTGCAGCGGGAGCCCTGAGAGAGCTCCAGCTCCTGCCCTCTGGCTGCCGGTTCCCCAGCTCCCGTCTCCCCGGGCTGCCTGCACTGGGGCACATAGGCCTGTTGGTTTCCTCCCCCAAGGATTTAGGAATTCTTAAATATAACATGACCTGTTGCCAAAGGAGGTGTGGATCAGGGTTGAAAGACACACATTTTTCTGTAACTGAGACCAGTTCAGTAAGGCAGAGCGTATTAAGAAATGGCATCTTCACTGGCTCTTGATGACAAATGATTTGCTAAGTCAGTACTCTGGATTTAGAGAACAGACCTGCAGTAACACTCTCACTCTGGAGATACATACTCTTAAAATCAGTATGTTAAATAATATGCAGCATCCAAATACTTAGTGCCTGAACAGTTTGCAGAAGACTCCACCTTAGCCCTACCTCCATCTTCGCAACACAATACAAATGATACACGTGTATAATACAGTCATTACAATATATCCATAACAATATATATCCTTAACAATATACAAACAATATTTTCTTCTGTTTCCTTGTGTGCTCTCTCAGATGACTGTTCAGATTTTTTCCAAGGGTTTCACTTGGGCCTCAGTCCTTAGGAATAATTGTGCTGTTCTCCATTGAGAGTGGTGTCAACTTGTTAAGCTCTGTTTTTCTTTCAAAGGAGTTATATACAACATGAAGTTAAAATGGGTTTGTAACAGGGTCTATAGTCTGGTGAAGGCTGAGATAAAGCTGCTGGTTTTGTATCTCTGCTGTTCTTATCACTCACCTAGAGCCCAAGAGACTTACTGAAAAAACCTCAATAGATTGGCAGTAAAGTAGGAAAACTCACTGGAATAATGGATGGTGTCCTCTGGCAGCTTTTTGTTTCCAAAACTGCTAAAATCTAGAATTGCAAAAGAAACATTGTCTCCAGGTTAGGATATAATAGTCAGAGCTTGTCTTCCCCTCTTTCCTTATCCTTCCCATACAATCATTGCATTCCCAAATCTGGAGCCATTGTGTGCTCCACTAATAAATGTGTTCTTAATAATACCTGAATAATTTGTAAAACAGATAGAAAAGGTTACCTTCTGTGGCCTACATGGATTGTCTCCCCTAGACCATCTGCTTACTCACCTACAGATTATGAGCTACAAACTTTCTCAGTTTTAGGAAGTTAAGATACTGTTTGTCTTTAGAGAGTCCTCTTGACACACAAATAAATAAGTAAGAGACTGAAAATTAGACCTGTCTCCAAAAGAAGAAAGACCAAAATAATTCACTATTAATAGCAAAAAAATGCTAACAGAAATAATATCAAACATGGCCCTCAAACAGGAACATCTGTTAAACAGAGATAGTAGCAGAGAGTACAGCTCTTTGCATAGAAAGTACAGGTCTTTGCATATAAGTAATTACAACAGTGAAGCATCCCCTGAAGCCCTGTCCCAGTCACTGAGCCACTGGTCAGGGGTTCTTGTAGGGATGCACAGTTCTCCTCCAAAGACAAGAAAAGAGTCTAAGTATATGGATGGAATCAATTTCCAGGGCCCTTCTGAGAGACAGGATTTAATTCCATGCTGCTGAGCTGCTGAATTACAAGTCCATCTTTTTTTTTTTTTTTTTAATGGAAGCCAAGCCAATACTCTCTGCTTGTTGCACTAATTCTAAACTTGGATCCAGTAACCATGAACATTTCAAAGATTATTTTTCTCCCTTCTGCTCCTTTCATCCCTTTTTCCATTTTCATGACAAACTGCTCCTCTGGAATCCAAAGCAGTATGTTGTCATGGAACACAAGAGCAGTAAAGCAGAGAATGGCACTAGTTTTCCACAGGTGTGCTGGATATGCAAGTACACTGGATTTTGCAGATAACTACTAAGGCCCACGATCCTTCTTAAAATGTAACACAGACTGGCTGGCAGTGAAAAGGTAAGGATTGTGAGAACTGTGTTCTAACATTTGTTCTGTGATTGTGCAGCCATGTGAATACTGGGCAGATTGTTTATCTTCTCTGTTTTGCCTCTTTTTTTGGGACTTGTCTGCTTTACGGTTGTGAAACCTCTTGGAGATAAATGATGAATTACTATGTAAGGTGCCAAAACAATACAGTCTTAGCTGAGCTCTTTAATAGTGTAGTATAGAAAACAATCATTGTCTCAGGCCTTATCTCTGAAAAAGCACTATGTTTCTTTAAAGCAGAAGTCACCTCCCCTGTGGTGCCTATCTGTTGAGAGATGATAATGCAGGGACGGAGTGTGTGAACCATGAGGAGGTGACATAAATAATTCTTATGCATTGATAATTCCGTGTGATTGCTTCAGATTTCCCAGGGGAATGCTACTGCCCCACTCCTTACATGATACACAGGATATATAGGGCAAGCAGGCAATTATCGTAGCAATGACTTATAATACCCACAGAAAAAAATTATACTGGAAAACATGAATGTGCATCCTCCCTATTTGGCTAACATCTTCTCAGGAAAAAAAAACGAGGATTCAAACCCAGAGGTCATTTTTCTAGGCCTTTATCAAATGACCAAGTTATGAGTAACACAGGAAACAGGAATTCACATGTCAGTGTTTTAACTCTATGTGAACATCAATGAGAAATATTATAGAAATACTAATGCATCAATAAAATGGATTAGGGAATTAAAATCTTTAATTTGGTTATCCAATTTATTAGTTAAAATTCTCTCACAAACCAGCCCATCCTGTCTGTACTCTTTGGATCTGCAGGGTGAATCTGGAAGATATTGTGCAGCTATGCAATAACGTGGGATCAGAGTAACAATTAATTAGACTAATAGATTCATCGTGGTAACAGGAGGGACAAACTGTTAGAAGAAGCACAGGAACTTCAGGGACCAGGACAGAAGAGACTGCTTCCTGATAAGCCCAAAGAAGGGAAATAGCACAATACTTGTTCACTAGCACAGGAAACTGCTGCCTTACTCTGGGCAGCTCTTACTGCTGGTTCCAACTATAGCACAAGCAATGAGAGTCACCAGCAAGAACAAGTTCCTTGATAAATATTGCATTTTTACACTGATTTCCCATTGCATCATGTGATCTGTTTTTGCTTTGTGCCCATGCCCAGTTTTCTTTTCAGTGGTCCAACATGGCATGCGGCAGAGTTCACAGAAAAGTTGCTCATTGTTGTAACTTGAGCATCACTCATCTGTTCCTCAGCATTATATTTCAATCCATTTTTCCCTTGGAGCCTCTTACTTCCCTCAACATTCCCTATTCTCAGTCTGCCTCCCTCTCACCTCAAGCCAGCCCTTACAGTAAGCGTGTAAAGATAAAACTCTCCTGTTACTCTTACTTGTTGACTCTGTTGTGGTGTTCACAGCAAGGCCTGTAATAAAACAGAAGGAATAGCTTTATTAGTAATTGCTTTAAGATTACTTGCCCTTGCTTATAGGAGAAGAAAGCAAGGACAGTCTTCAACCTCATGCAAATTGACAGACTTGAGCTATGCAGTCTATAACCGCACAAGAAACTCTGTCCTGGCATGGCAGCTGCCTGTGGCAGTCCTGCTGACACTGTTACTGAGCTCAGAAAAAATCAAAGCAATCAAAGTCTGCAGAAAATGTTCATAAATGGAACTAGAATCTGAAGTTCAGCCCACACTGGATTGCTATTCCACTCAAGAAAAGAAAATCCTGAATTAATTGATACCCTCCTAAAAAATTTCTCCTGCCAAAACCAAATAGGTACTTTGGAGTGAGCAGCTGGCATTTAACTGACAAATATTATGGGCGTTTTAATAAAAGAAACTCAAATGCCTGAGAACATCTTCAAGTGTCACAAAACCTTTTAAAAATGAGTCTTCATTAATTATCTCAGCGTTTTTGGCTAGCAGATTGCCGAGCAGCAGGAGTAAGAGGCATTGTTAATGAGGAAGAAATGGACCTTACTCTGCTCTCTGCATAATGCTTACTGGCCCACCGTTTCCAAATGCTCCATTCACTTCAGATATTTTTGGTGCAGGACACTGATTCCTGCTTTTGTTAGTATGCTGCTGCTCTCAGGTGTCTAGACTGTAGCATGCTTGAAAATTAAGAAGGTTGTTAGTATTTCACATTTGGCTAGACATTTGGCCACAGACAACCATCACTCCCACTGTGCTTTTTGTTACGTTACATTAAAGCTCTTCCATGATCACTCTACAGTTAAAGGAAGCTGAGCATCTAACTCATCTGTGTCTTTCGAAATAGTCACCTTCATGAACTGGCAGTAAAACATTTATCTGTTTGTACGAGACAGACTGTCTCTTGCCAGAGGCTGGTGACTGGCTCTCTGCATGGCTGGTGAGGTCTCTCACACTGGATTACTGAAACTACCATGGGAAAAAATCCCTAGTCTTTAGGCATTATGTATGTTCAGCAGTTGCTCACTACTCTGAGGTATAAATCAGGGTGTTTGGTCTGCCTCTCCAGGTTGGGTAGCACCATAAAAGCCCAATTGCTGCATCTTTTCCATATTTCCTTCAGCCAAGGTGACCATGGGGAATGTAGCTTAACTGATCTTATAAGGAGAGCTCCCAGGACAGCCACATCTGCCCATCACATCTTCTGCATCCCACTGTGTCCAGCTGAATGTGAAAGTTGCCATAACTCAGAGCCGGCGTTGAGCAGGCACCTCCTCTGCTTGCCCAGGGTTACATAGCTCCGCATCAGACTAGGACCCCAAGGGAGCACAAATTCACCCCTCCTTCACTTCGACAACTGTGAGCTGATGCTCTGTGCAAAGAGAGCTCCTACAACAGGAGCTGTAGTATGAGTTAAACACATTATTCTACTTATGTGAACCTACTCTTTGCAAACTAGAAAGGGTGCCGTTGTGTTTCCTCCTCTCAAAGCACAACTAAAAGTGGGAGTGACTTGGACCACTGGGGTCCAAATAACCATTTCTGCTAATGATATATGTGACAGAGCTCTAACTGCACTTTAATCAGAAGTATACATGAAAAGCCTGTTCACGTTGAAAAGTCAAGCACTCAAAAGTCTGCAGTGAGAGCTCTTCTTGAACATACCAAATATTAGTAATACTAAGTACTCTGGAGGTACACTATATCTCATGCTGATTTCCTAAAGCTCAGTGGATATTTTTAATGTAAGCTTTTTATCATCTCCGCAATCCATCTGCAAAAAGTAGAGGAAATTTGTGATGATTCATTAGGTAACACTTCTAACATATTTGGGCAAAATTAATGACAAGATTCAAAGAAGAGCTTGAGGAATTTAATAACTCTACTCGTCAAAAGAGATTTGGAGTAACACACAGTACAGAAGGAAGCAGGACACATAACCAGCATTAAGGAAACACTGAAATGAAATGACTGTTTCCTAAATACTGCTTTTCCTGCAGCCTGTAAGTGTGGGGTTGCATGGAAATAGCATAATGGGATCATGTAGTAATGGTTGTTCAGGCACACTGTAAAACTTGGTTGTGTGTGTTTGAGTATGTGTATGTCTGCATGCACATTTGTACTCATGGAGATAGAGGGAAGACCTTGTCAAGTCTTAGAAGCAGGTCATTTGTCTAAGAAATTTCAAGTCTTTTCTCTAAAGTTTGAGCAGACTTAGGTTTTCCTAAGGAAAGGTCTCAAGATGCAAATGTAATAACTCATTTTCCCTTAATTTCTGTATTGCAAGCTAAGTGAACCATCATGATCGAAATCAGAATAAATAAGCAAATAGAAAAAAACTACCAAGACTGAAGACTGATTTCCAATTTCAGTCCAAAGACTTATGGTTTGTCAAAATTGTATGCAAATGATGTTAGGATCTTTGAATGGAAGTGTCAGGTGACCTGAGGACAGGCAGTATCCATGGGCATACGCAGGATTCATGCTGCTATCCTGGCCGGGCTCTCACCCCTTCAATAAACCCAGAAGGCAGAGTGGATTGCTGCTAGTAAGCATGACGACACGACTGCACTCCCTTTCTCATAGTTCAGGGACTTTAAAAGTCTCCCAACTCTTATTATTCTTAAAAATCACATGCATCTATACACCACAGAAGTAAAAACATCTTAGTGAAGATATCCCCTCTGAATTCTGTTAGAGCATGAAAAAAGTAAGTAGGCAATGCAGAAAAACCTTTTGCCCTTCCTTCTCTGCCTCCACGGTCTCCAGTAAGCAAGCAAGCTGTTAGCTCACTCTGCTCCAGAGATTGCTCAGCCCTGCCACATAAACAAAGTGCACTTATCGGAGCAGGTCACTAGGTGCTTTTGGTTTGCATTTTCTAAATAGCCCTCCAGTGCCCTTCTTGGTGGTGGGGTCATGCACTAGTGTTCTACAGAAAGCGAAAGACAGAAAGAAAGGCAGCATTTTGCTGCTAACATATTTACTGTAGTTGTTCTAGCTGTCTGTATGTAGCTTACCACATCTTCTGGGGCTGGGAGTTAGGGGGGCAGATGCTCTGCATAAATAATCTGGGAAGGTTTCCAGACTCATCACAAAAAGTGAGGTGTACAACACTGGCTGTGCTGAGTCCTTGTGCAGTAAAAGGAGAACAAGGATAAAAATTTGGCAATGACTGTGGTTTGATTTGAAAATACCTGCCCGACTCTATTTGGAGCTGGTTAGAAGCTTGACAGATGGAGAAAGAGACCGGTAACTAACCTCTCCCCCCTCAGTTCTCAGTGGTCTCCTACCTAAACTGCCTTGGTACCCTGCAGTTTGCTGCTTCTGTTTTTGGAGGTCAGCCACATGAAACTGTGTTCACTGGCAAAACAAATGAATAAATTTGGCTGATTACTCAGAGGGGATACCGCACCATAAATCAAAGCAAAATTAAGAACCTTAAAAAACCCCTCCTTATTCTAACCTGGCTGTAGATCTGTAACTGCAGTATCTGAAGCTCTGCTATGTTTTCCATGCCCCAAGCTCTTTGATTCTTCATGAGGACGCTGAAGCTAAGGCAAGCAATTTTAGCCTAATATCACTATCCAGCATTCCTATACAGTTCATGCACAGAAAGAGTTAAACCCTGTCTTACTCATAAGAATTTTTCTTAAGGAGATGCCTCCTGTGAATCAAGTGAGCAGGATTTATAATTTCAGGAGTGCAATGAAGATATCAATAGATGCAGTGGTTGGTTCCTCTGACAATTTATTATCATAGATCGTTTGATCTTAACACCCTGCTGGGTGAACTCGCTCTAATACTGCCTTATGGATTTTGTTGTTCTTGTTGTTTAGGTCACAGAATGAAAAGAAACAATAGCTGCTGTTTCTTAGATACATTCAGACTCCGAGAGATCTATTAAATCTCCATTTTTTCATTAATTAAACAAAAGGAGAAGATTAAATATTAGCAAGTCTTTCTTTGTGGAGGCAGAGAATGGGTAGGATGTATATTACACACGACAGACACAGCTGAAGTCAAGGAAGTGTTTGTGTTAAGGGCACGCTTGCAGGCTGCCCTCTGCTAAAAAGCAGCCCTCTTATTCCCTTCTGCAGCCCAGGTGGGCACTGTGCAGCCCCTCCTCTGTGGCTGGCTGGTTCAGTCTTTTTCATATAGCAATTCTGTTCTCTGATATTTCTCCAAGTTCTTTGCTAGCTCCCCCACTCATCTCAGCTCAGCTGCTCAGCTCTCTGTGGCACTACTCCCACACCCTGATATGACTGGCTTGAAATTTCTCCTTGAAATGTGCTCTTCTTTCTCTTTCCCTGTTGAGAAAGAAAATTTTCACAAAAATGGCATTTTTGTGTGTATGTGCAAAATGGCCTTGAAACTAAATATATTCTTTTGGATTGAGACAAGCCAGCTGAAATATTTTGGTTGAGCTAATCAAACAGCAATGCTCTGTTTTGCACCAATCTCACACTAATTTGTGTTCCCCTGAGCTCCCACACAGAAGCAATGCCTGCAGCTTCCAAGCTCTGTTATCCCTGCAGGCTGCAGCGCAAGCTCCTTTTGCATACCAGCTTCTGCTCTGCTGAACAGAAAGGTATCCACATCCCTAGAGAAACACCTGAACATGAAATTTTACAGAGCTGCAGAGGAAAAAAGATCTGATTTCAGTGAGACACGCAGCATATCTTTTAGCCTTAATACAAAACAAAACAATTGGCTCCACACTTGCAGTGTTTTTGAAGTTATTAGAGGGCTGTCTGGGGCTTCCTTTAGCCCTGAGCAATTGCACATGTTGGGTGAAACTTGCTTACAGTGAGCCAAATATCTATCTCTATCTTGCAAAGGGAAAAGGGAACAGAGATGGTCTAAAGGCGCACCCATTAGAGATAAGCTACCTAACTCATCAAGGAGAGTAAAGGGATTTCTTGCATATTTAAGATGAAAGAGAAAAACCTGGAGCTAGTTCTGTGGGGCAACAGGGGAGATATCAATGCGCAAGTCCTGGTGAGTGAGGAAGTGATTTTGAAATAGCAGTTTTATAGGAACGCAAAGTACTGGCTATGCCAAGGACCTGGACTAAGCAGCCCAGGATAGCGGATCCCTTTCTTTCTCAGACAGGCAATTAGCGTCCTGGTTTCTTGGATAGTCCCTGAGCTAATGAAAATTTATTGCTTTTAGAGCAAAGTGAGCTGAGTAAGATGATGACTTTCACAAACAGACTCATGCAAGGATGTAAATATTTCTGAGGAAATGTAAAATATAATTGTACAAATAATATAATAGGTTATTCAACACATATGATTTATAGGTAAATATGTAATACAAATTCATTTTAACCTGGAGAATTTACTTGTATGAAGGAAAAGAAACTTAATTTTTAAATATTCTAAGTTATTGTGTTATTGCAATGTAGCAAGGGTAAGGTTTCCATACTCTGTGTGTGTGTCTGCCAAAAGACACCAAACCTAACAGGATATTCAGGTAACTATAGCTCACAATATACATATTATTGGGCACAGAGTTATTGAAATAATTATAATGATATCTACATCAGTGGCATTGAATTAAAAATGAACAAACCTCAATTTTCCTAAAATGCTTGTTAAAATTATAACACTTTTTGGGCTCTTATAACTGTTTCAGTATGTACTGAGCATGTGGTAAGTAGTTTAGGCTCTTTTATATGCAGTCCCATCTTCCATGAGAAAAATCACAGTAGTCACACACTTGCCATACTCTGTTTAACCACAACAAAATACTAGTGGACTCATTCTTGTCTTCCATGCTTAGCACCCCCACACAGCAGTCTAGACAGTTGTACAGGGGATACACAAATGAAAACAGTGCCCTCATTGGGTTTAGCTGAGAGTGAGCACTGAGTAACAGCTCAAGAGACCTTAAGAAAACCTAAGTAATTTATTATTCTTCAAAATCCAGCAACGCTAAGTCAGAGAGAAGCATAATAAATTATCACTCATGACCTGGCATCCACCTTTGCCACAAAGTCGCTCAGTGAATAAACAAACTCAGCAAAACAATAAAGGTAGATGGGAGTTGGGAAAGACTGATACTTTTTGACCTTGCATGTGACCACGCTGTACTTTGAACAATGTCACTTAATTGGTAATATGCATTAGCTTGCCCTCCAGATTTATTATCAATCATAAAAATTATAGCTGTTTTCCTCTTTGCTTTGCAGCTACAGTATATATCTCAATGACCTCCTCTGGCAGGCAAAGTTAAACAATGACCACACAAAGCATGTAAAAGGATTTCTATTATCTTCCTTAATTTATATCCTCCTGTAATGACACTGAGTATCCAAACTGAACCTTTTGAAGTTCACCTATCACCAGCTGTAACTGCATGACTAGATGACATGGATTAATCATCACATTGCACAAAAATAAGAAGGGGCCATTATTCCAGGACAAATGAAGAAGGAAGTCAAGATTATTTTCATCTTTTCAAGCATTTAAATAAGAAAGTAGAGTGTATGTTTTCAAGACTTACTTGAGGTTTCAGGAGCAAAAGTTGTTTTTTGCAGAGCAGTTGTTGGAGGCAAGGAGGGTCCCTTCGTAGATGGTGCACCCAAAGTCCCATTTGGTGTTGATTGTGTTTCATTCGCTTGGAATGTAGCTGGAAATGAGACAATTGGGTCAGATACAATTGTAGGTTTTTTATTGTGGAAGTTAATGAAAGAATCTCTAAGCACAACCTTTTTTACTCTTGGTTCTTACTGCAGTTGAGATTCAAACTGTAAATGTTGAATTTTAACCTTACACCAATTTAAAAAAAAGGTGCTCCCCCCATGTACACATTGTAAAATTAGTTACAGAAACCCTCTTGTGGCTCCCTTCTCATATGAGCTAGTCAGTAAAAGCTCGTGATAGGAGGATGGAGAAAACCTGGCTAGCAGTAATCCTTCATGCACAGAGACATTCAAACACAAATATGCCTTGCAAACTGCACAAAATAATCAGGTGTGTGGGAGAAAGGAGGAGAGAGGCAGCCAGTTTTCTTGTAACCCCCCTGAGAGCTGTTTTCCCGTTGGGATCACACGTTCTCCACGTCCTGTCAGTCCTGGCAGCAGCCCAACTCTAAGCACTCCGCCTGTGTTTGGGAGCTGTGAGAACAGATTGTTCTCGGGAACACGTGCTGTACGCTGTATATTCCTCAGTAGGGGATCAGGAGGGGAGGGGAGGCATGATCTCATTTTCATTTCATTTTTTAATCCAGTTTGGATGAAATTCTTCCTACTAATGAGTAGCACCAGATACGACTTACATCTTTACCTACAGCTTGGTGTGAAGCTTTTTATACTTATTTCAGTGGATTGTAGATCAGGCTCCATTCCTAATGTCAAAGAGGTGAAGTAGACATGCTAAGTACAAAATTCTTCATGCAAGTTTTCATTACTTCTGAGATGAAAAATGCAGTCTCACAGGGAAAGCTCCCTTAATTCCACTATACAAGTGATTAAATCCTAGCAACATAATTCTCTGCTGTCTTGTGACTTTCAAGTGGCACTTAAGAAATATCCAGGCCTTCTGCCTCAATACAGACTCTACCAACAACACATTTAGTAGATGGAATAGCTTTGATGCCAAAAGCCTATGGGAACAGAAGCATCCGTACTCAGTGTATCCTACATGCAACTGTGGCAGCGAAAGCACAGTGCGCTTGCTGGAAACCTGCCTTTTTGCTAAATCCCCCAACTCCTATCTATGCAAGGCTTAGTTTGATCTCAAAAGCAGGTGAAGGCAGAAGCCCTTCCTGCAGTGGCCGCATTCGGAGGTGGAAGAGGCTGGGGAAGCTGTGGGGGCGCGCGGTGACTCACTCCTGCCGTGCCCACCGCCACAGCACTGCAGCCACTCCTCCTGCTCCTGCTCCGCCAGCTGAAGCAGAGCTCCCTTCTTCCCTGCCTGCCTGCGGGAGGCCTGGGCTTGCAGGAATGCAGCCCAGCAGCACGGGCTGGGGCAGCGGTTTCTGGGGGCTGCAGAAACAGTCACATCATCGTTTAATGGGCCTCTAGTCAACAGCTCATTATGAATCAAATTGTAGAGCTGTAAAGATAGCAGAATCACTGTCCGAATGGGGCTGACTGTTTCTCCCTGGTGCCCATGCAGCTCTCCCCACTGGTATTTTCATACTATAAATGACAGTGCATTAAGCGCTATTCTCAATGCATGTTTATCAAAGGGATAATCAACAAGGGGCAACCTCAAGCTGCTCTGCAAAGCTGCTACCTCAGCCTCAGGTTTTCCTTAGTATTTGTGATCTGAAAACCCTGCACTTTTTAAAAATCAACTGAAATTCAAACCACATCCACACTTGATCTTAGTACAATTTCCTACTTAACCTGCACATAGTCCACATATATTTTTGTCATTTCCATGGATGTTTTGTTGCATTTTGGTTTATATTATCTACGTTAACCCTAGTATCCCAGGATAGGCATTTTTGTTTGTAGCTGCAACTTGAAGAGGAGTCAACCTATTTAAAATCCTTGTTTCGAGGTCTAGACTGCACAAGTGACACCACTCTAAATGTGACTCTAAATGTGAACTAGTGGATTTCACCCCTCCAGTTAATAAACAAGTCTAACAGTTGATTTCCAAGATAACAAACAGGGCATGAACAGAAAGAGGGAGAGACTGTACTTCTGGCCTGCGGAAACAAAGGATACTGAAGATAGAAAAAGATAATAATAATAAAAAGAAAAGGTCCTTTGCATGATTTCACAGAGTAGGGAGCATTGAGGGCTTTTTCTGAATCTGTAATGAAAGGTGACAGCAGTCACAGAAATAGTAGCAGAGACAGGAAGCCCTGTCAAATCTCAGCTGTGTGAATGTGATCATTCACTGCCGCTCTCAGCAAGGATTGAAGTAGGGAAAGTGATGGCCTTCAATCGAAAACAACAGAAATGTCTCACTTTTATTAAAAATCAGGTGTAGTAAAGGCACCTTCGATTTCTGCCTCAGTTTCATAAGGCAAATGAAAAAGGTGGGAGAAGCCAAGGGCTAGCCAAAAAAAAAAAAAAAAAAGAGAGAGAGAGATTGGCTAGCTTTCATGCTCTCCTGCTTTTAAGAGCAGTAGTCTTGCGAGCTCTATTGTCTTCAGGAAGAGACTTTCCTCCCTGTCCTGCACTGCTATTGCACAGGTACATACAGGCCAGAACTGGACAGCAAAGTCAGTAATATCTTAAAGTGCCAATGCGTAGGGCAAACTGGCGTACAAAAACAGATTTCTGTAGCCAAGGCAGCCATAAAGCAGCCCTGGGCCCTGTATTCCACAAGGGCTGGCCTACATCTGCAGAGCCCCTCCACTGTGTCTTGTCCCACTCCTTTACACTGAGGCCAAGACATGACCTTCTTGCCAGGAAAGCCAAATTTTTGTTGTTTTAAAACACTAAAAGCTGTTTTCATACACATTTTTTTTCAAATATTTCTTAAAGCTGAATGAAAATACTATTGAGCTTTTCAACCCAGGCCATTTCTCAAGGTCTTATTCAATGTCCCTGTTTACTCAAGAGGGGTAGACTGTGCAGAAACAGCCTTCTGGTTTTAGGTTCATTTATCAGCTCTTTCTTTCAAAGTGTTTACTTTCTGGTATAAATGTGGGACTTTAAAAATTACTTACAATCTAAGCACCAAGAGACAGACCAAAGGCGGGCTGATGGAAAGGAAAAACAACAGGAACAGAAAATAAGGGCTTTAATTAAAACTTAATGTCCAGAGCCATTCTACTTGCAGAGCTTACACTTGCGGAAGCTTATACTTCCACACAAATGCTGATTTTCCTGGGAGACTACAGCACCCACAGGAACACCCTTTCTCACACTTTCCTGAGGTTTGTAATTTGACCTACTCCCAACATTTTCAGGGTATCGGTTCCGAGCAGCACCTGGAACTAAGCTGCACAGACAGGCACGCCGTTCCTTGTTAGCAATTTGTCCTGTGCCAGGAGCTATGCTTGTCACTAAGATTTAGTTCCAGGTGGCTGTGCCGATCGCATACCCGCAAGTCAGGAACTTCTGTCAAACCTGAAGGACTAGAAACTGCACTCACGATGTGATGCTCCTGACAAGCCTATGCCTGCACAGGTACAAACTCAAGAAGATTCTTGGTGGCCTTCAGTATCACCTCACCAGCTGGTGCCCGGGCCAAAACTGCATCCTGTGATTCACCAATGCCAACATTTACAAGGCAAGCTAAAATGCAAAAGAGTGAGCACTAGTGATCAGACAGTTCCCTGTGGCAATCACTGCAGGAAAGCTCCATCAATGCAGTCACCCTGAGAGAGAGAAATTGCTCTATAGCAGCACAACAGGGTCAGGTCCATGAGGGATGGTTTCAAAAGAGTATTTGGAGAGAGTAAGCATGCATGCAGCCTACTAACAGAGCTCACTTTTCAGACAAGAGAACCAAGGAAAGAGAAACCAAGTTCTATTCATTTGTCACATTTAAGTAGGCTTTAAATATCAGTTTGGAAAATATTGGTAAACCACTGACTGCTGAGCATCATGTCTATGGCATTTTCTCTCTTTTTTTTTGAGTCAACTAAATTAAAAAAATGGAGTATTTGAAAGCTTTGTTTCAGAAAAAGGTTTAAGCAAACACTTATCTTGTACATCATAGCAAAGAGATGGATTCTAGGAAGGGAAAATTAAGGAATATGCACTTTATTAAGTGGTTGGATTAATGTAAAAAAGGTATACAATAAATGTAAGATGAAATTCATTTTAATGTACTAGACCAACATACATGATATTCTGAAGATTCACGTGGAACAAAGATATTTCCCAAGATTGCCGCAGAGTAATTAGTATCACATCTGTGCTTTCAGTACTATGACTTGATATAATATGGAATATAATTAGCTCTAGCTAATTATATAACTAACTAATATCGTTAGTTAATATAATAGTTATATAATAATTATATATATAACAAAGGAGGCTGCTTTTGATCATATAGATTCATTTTCTTTTAATTAAATACTTATTAGCTTTTTTTTAAAAAAAAAGGCAGAAGAAAAGACCACCTAAAATTTCCAGTTATAGGGAAATTCAAATCCTATGCAATGACTTCAGATCACCTTCTCTACAAATTAACGGAATAATATTCCTTGTGTCAGATTCTCAGACAAGATTCATTAAAGATACGTAATACTGTAGGATGAAGAGCTCTGTTTCTCGAAACCTCTGAATCTGTTATAGCTCCTAATAAATCAGAAATGGTCCAATGAAATTATCACTTACTGTTTGCTGTGCTGTTACTTTTATCTTCTGCTGCAAGGGATGTATTTACTAGCAGTTGTGTTGCTGTAGCTTGTGTTGCTGTAGCTTGTGTTGTTTGTTGTGTGTTTGTTTTAACTGAAGAAAGGGTTAAGCCTAATGACGAAAAGATTATTAAAGTTATTTGGTTAATTTTTGCATACATATATATGTGCAACATACCTATTAGCCTACTTACCACCTAATCTTCAATTATCAGATTAATATTTAATTTAAATTGAGGATGAAAATGAAAAAGGTTCCCTTCACTGCAGAGAAACCACTCCCACATACAACAGATGGGTCATTCCACTGAAGACAAGTCTATGGTGATGCAGTCATAAGATTTTGCTCTGTGACTTTCTTGAATCAGACAGGAGAGAGACAGTGTGCATACCCAAAATGTTTCATTATAGAATTCACTATCTGTAAAACAAATTTCCAGGTCAAGAGGCACTGCTTCCTAAATTTCTGATCAGCATCTGATTCTTTCTTTGGTTTCTCCCCCTCCACATTGTTCTTCAGGAATGAATCAAAAACTGGTTCAAGTAAATTTTCACTTACTGCTTGTTGAGGTTTCATTTCTAGCTTCTCTTGCAGCTGTAGTTGATACTGGTGATTTTGGTGTCGTCACTGGTGAAGTGGGTGTGTTCACTGCTTCTGTTACTGCAAGACAGATATTCATATGGTAATGTTTCTCTGTACTCTGGCCCTTAGAAGAGTTTTCTTAACCATATATTTTTGAAGAGGATGCAAAGTACATATGCTTTGTATCACAGAAAGGATTTGCCCTATAAACAACCAAGAAGTTGCTCACTGAAAATGAGCAGCACTACCCTCAAGCCATGCCCTGTCTTTCCAAGGGGAAGGGCCTTGGCCCCACAGTAGCAAGGGGAGAGGTACGCAGAAATGAGGCTGGCATGGATGCCTGGGTTAGCTAACTGCTGCACTGACTACAGCTTTGTTGGGTTTAGGAAGAAAAGGGATACAAATGCCACATAGAGAAGTACGCAAGCAGGAGCAGTTTATGTATTACACGTAAAGGGGAAAGCGACTCAGTCTAACCTTGCTGGAGCTTTTTCGTTTTGTCTGTGCTGACCACATCAAGTTTCATGTTCAATTTTTCTGCCAGCTAGCTTTCCCAGACCCACTTTCTCTGTGTCCATTCACCCCCTCTATACTCATGTTTTTGTGGGAAAAAAAGAGTCCCTGACAGGCTCTTCTCCATTGTGTATGGAGAAGTGTAGGAAATCTTCAACAAGAGGCACAATTATTTGCTATTAAGTCATATTCCCAAGCAGTGAATTCTGTGCCCTTTCTACTGAGGCCCATCACAGTCTTCTATCTTCTCCTCCAGAGTGGCAGAAGTTGGAGGCTGAAACTCCCTAAGGCAGCAGGGATCACTTCCAGACGCTGCTGGGGCAGAAGGCAGGCAGAAGACACCACTAAGGTTTTGAAAAGTTTTATGTTTGTGTATCTCACAAGTTTTATGCTCGTGGCATCCACAGCTCCCATGTGGCCCTTGCACAGGGCCAAAGAAATGGACAGCCAGTCTGCTGTCCAAGTGCCCAGGATAGAAACATGTTTTAAAACTGTTTTAACTGCCCAGCTTTCCGTTCTGTAATCTAATATAAACAGAAAATGCTACAGTCAGCTATAGAGGTTCATTTCAAATTCTGTCAAAACCCCCACATAAGTCATGCTGCCCTTTCATAGATGGGAAAAATGATTTTCCTTGTATGCCTTTAGTAATTTAAATGTAGCATTTGCACCAGAACTTTTAAAGCATACTTGAACAGAACTTTAAAACTCTCTTCCTCTATTATCAGCTTCTTCTAGGGCTGTTCCCCTAGAAGAGCAATGCCTCCAAGAATAGCCTGGAGCTTCCCAAGAATTATTTGCACACCTACAATTTTTTTTTTTTTTTTTTTTTTTTTTTTCATACTACTGAGAATTACTACAGTAATGCTTTTCTTGTAGCACAAAAAGCTATCAGGCAAATTTCAGCAAAACATCTGAAGAGTTCATCTACTGTGCTGGAGCTTTATTATTTGCTCAAAATATGTGTGGTTTTTTTCCTTTTTTTAAGCATTGAAGGACTGCAATACAAGTTTAAAAGGACTAATTCTTGAGCAATATAACCGTAGCATACACTGACTTCACTTGCTTGCATCTTATTCCCCTCCATTCCTAGCACTTCAGTTATACACATCACTATAATCCAAGCACTCTTAGCCCTGCAATAGATTCACTGGCACCTTTGATTATCAGAAAATGCAGTCCTATTTCCAAATTTTCTTGTGTCACATGTCTCATTTTTTAAATGCAGCAGTGTCTTCAGCATTCAAAATAATAAGAGTTGATAATTAGTTCACATGTACAAAATGTAATCAATACTAGATAGAACTTCAGACTTTTACCATCTGAGCCAGAGTTTTTCTCTGGTAACTCTTCATAGTATTAGTGACATCTTTATGTACATGTATACTCCTATATTAACTGAGACCCAACAATGTTAAACATTATGTTACTCTTCATTCTTTAAGCCCAGATCCTCTTCCCTCTATCAAGACACTTTCTGCTGCTCTCTGCCTAGCTGGTGCCATTTAGCAGGTTCTCAATCTGACAATCTCTTGAACTGTGGGTTGCAGCTAAGTCTGTTAACACCTGATCACACTTTAACCACTCCATGATAGCTTAGAAATATACAGAACCCCCCCAACCTGCACCAATTAAAACTTTCCACACTACGAAATCTAAATCTTTTATTCTTCTCAACAGCCTTATATGGGAAGCCCAGGCAAAGACAAAAAATGTACTATGACATGAAATAATTCATCTCATTTCTCTCAGGTAACAGAATTTTTATTCTTACCCTGTGTTGCTATTAAGGTGGTAGAGGGTGCCTTGGTATAGCTTGACGTTTGAGTTTCTGAAATAAACACAGAGAAAAATTAGTTTGGCTGTCTATTTAGCATTATGGTATAGATAAGGCAGGCATATGAGGCAGAGAGTAGCAAGGATCTTCCTAGAAAAACAAGTCCAGAAGCAACCAAGTCATAGAGCTCTGCTAGGAACTTTTTCAAGTTGTATCCTAAACGTGCTAGCTATGGCCCTGCTGCTCCTAAATGGCAGTATCTTTCACAGCTCACCTCTAGCACTGGAGGTTGGTTTCTGACATGAGATTCTTTCAGCCTCAAGTTTATCCCTATACATAAAGAAGGGAGGAGAATTCACAACATATGGGCAAGGAAGCATCAGGTTCACTAATGATGGGCATTGCACATTGCCCTAGAGGCAGTGCTCCAGTTGTTCGGATTTTAGTGCAGTAAATGATAGCTATCTTAAAAATCCTAGATCAAGCTACTTGGTAAAAAAAAAAAAAAAAAAAAAAAGCAATAAAAAAACCCTTCAATTTTATAGATACATTTAAAAAAAAAAAAAGGCAAAACTATATCTACATCTCCTGGCTGTGCAGGAAATTTTTAAAAGCACGGCCAAGCTAGAGTTAAGACTTCAAAGAAGATCTTATTTTCAGTCTCATTTCTGGGATGTCCTTTTTTTTTCCTGTTAATACTAGAGGTTGATGAAGGGGATGCAAATTTGCATCTAGTCTGAAACAACTCCTGCACACAGTTATAAGACATTTGGGGAGAGAGAGAGATCAGCCCTGCTACTGAACAGAAGAGCAGAATAGCACAGATTAATCCCACAGTGCTTACAGGTTTGTACTCTGACATCCTGTCATGCTGCATTAAAATGCCATAATATAGACACTGCAGAACTGAGTCAGGACAGGATGTCACTAGTCTGGTGTGACTCCATTCACGGTAATATCTGTTGGCATGCTCTCTTTTTCTGGCTACAGGGCAGAACAGTCAGCTTAGTTCCCTCTGCTTAGCGCGCTGCGGTCTGATTAGCATTTCACGAGCTCCATCTGAGGCCTGCCAGAGTCCCTGACCCAACCTAGGGATTCAAGGAAAAATATGTAGTACAATTGTAGGAATTCTGCAGGCACATGCCCAGGACAGGGTCTCCTCAGGTAAGCTTTACTTTACCAGGATATGTGAACACACTCAGGCTCTGCTAAACTCCTTGCTCTGTACATTTAAAATCTGTTTTTCTTGCCATTTAGTCACCCAGTTGGAATAATGTTTGATAATCCTATACTTTGAAAAGAAAATTTATATCCAAAAAACACCTAAAAGCAAGTATTTGTCAGGGGCTTCCCAAACAAGAACAGTCCTCTGTCTCTTAATTCTTATTAAGAGCTAGTGACAAAGCTCATCTAACTCCTCACGCCACAAGGCCTCAGCACTAAAACAGACTGTTTGTTCAACAGTGCCTACATTTCATATGGTTTATGATAATATTTCCCAGTAACTACTATGTCTGTAACACCAGCTAAACACACTAGCTGGCCAATTAGCTCGTTTCCTAACTTGGTGTGACTTTGTGAAAAGCCCATTGCAATTTTTACAGTATTCATCTTTCAAAGATACATTTAATAACTATGACAACAGAGCAAGACTTCTTCAAAAATTAAAGAAAAAAAAAGGAGAATTTAAGTCACAATTATGATCTGGGTCATTCTGTTAATGTTAATAGCATTAGGGCCAGACATAGCTAACTCCAGGACATCCCGTCAGAGGCAGCTGCATTTTGCTATGCTGTTTCGTGAATCACAGTTTGGGGATTTTATCTAGTGATATTAAGAAAAACTGGATTAACAGAATAGAAAAAAAAATGTAGCTTTATGAATGAATAGATTGCATACTTAGCAAAGGATGTAAAACTAAGCATATTTTAAAAATGTTTTAAAAGCCTCATGAAAACATGTTTATAACTAGCCAGGACTTGGAGTGGAACTGGATGATTTATTATGTTCTTATTTGTGAAGTTAAGTTGTGACTGAGGAGAATCCTACGGGGATAAAAGCATGAGATTAAAAATGGTCAGGAAACGATCTTCTGTCAGCTAGACAGAGAGAGGCACAGACAGAAAGATTTTTTGGATCATATCAGCTTGGCTGCAGTCTTACGTGAAGGGCAATTAAGTTAAGGTACAATTGCAGTTTTGGGGGAATTCAGAGATAGTGATTCCTTTGATATGAGAGTCCTGGTGCACTCTGCTGTGGCCACAAATCTATTTGGCACAAACCTCTCCCCAGCAATAAATGCAGCCAAATGAGTGTATGTGCCCATTATACAGAGTCCTTGTGTCTGGAGACCATATATGCCACTAAAAGGTGCTAAGACACTACAGCAAACTAAATTATGAATGGCAGAAGTGGTGTTAGGGGTTAGGAGATCCAAAAAAAGAAAAGCACGTCTAAAACTACACAGAAGCGAGAGAAGAAATCACAAAGGGGATAAAGATAACAGGACAGGAAGAAGGTAAGAGCAAAAGGGAAAGAAGGCACAGAGACAATACAACAGTCATTGTGGCAGGGAAGGATGTGAAGGAATGAAGAAGACAGCATGACCAAGATTTGACCTGTGGTCAGGAGGCCAAAATGAAAAAAAAAAAAAATAGAAGTCAATTGCCTCCCTCACCCTGCCCCAGCAGGTACACAGAAATTGCCTTATTGTGCAGTTTTTTTTTTTTGTCTTGGATTGAAATCATTCATTTGTTCTAAAATTAAACAATGGTTAAAACATTTAAATTTAGTCTAGAGGCACGATTTCAAAGTGAATGAACCTAAACATTGAATTTTGTTCTTATCTTTTCTACAAATCAGAAAAGATTCCTCAATTCAGCTGGGAAAGACCAATGGCTCCAGCTGTCCTCAAAGTGCAGCTTTTGATGCACCTTCAGGGTCTAAGCTGGGAGCTGTCATCATCTCCTCCATCTCTCACTGTCTTCACTTTGACTCTGGGATGTGATTATCACTGCAGAAGGAGTGAAATGACTTGTTGGACTTTTCCTAACTTGACCTTGCATTAAGCAGGCAGGAGCATATGTGAATATTAAATTCTCTCCATTGAGAGCAGCGCTGGGGAGGGCGCAGCGGAAAGACTCTGTCCTGCTGCAGGAAGCCTGTTGAGAAGAGTGCAGGATGCCTGGAAGGGGGGGGGTTAATGGAGAACAATAAAAACAATCACGAGTCTAGGGAAAAAAAAAAAAAAAAAAAAAAGACCCCACAGGAAGGATTACAAGAATTGCATTTGTTTAGTCTGAAGAGGAAAAGATGAATTGGAAGCACTCAAATAGGTGAAGAGCTGCTATAGAGAGTAAGGAATAAACTTCTGGCGGTTACTGAGGACAAAACTAGAGATAAAAGACAAGGGAAATTTGAATTAGATGCTAAAGTAGCTAAAGATGCTAAAGTAATTAGATACAGTGCCTGCATCAGATTGATGTCCTAGCAATCACAATCCTGTGTTTTAATTGTAAACTACCATTTTCTTGCTGAGGACGTAAACCATCTCCACTTCAAATCACACCAATATCCAAACGGCCTTAGACGAGAGCAAATGTTAAAGACATGTCCCACATTTCTGTATATGTTATTTCCCTGCTTCCAGCTTACAAAAAAAAAAATCTATAGGTTGCATTTTCCCTATTATATGTATTTGTGTGACCCTGGATCTTTGCAACTATATGCGAGACACGGAGACATTAAAGTTATCATCATCTTGCTTTCTGTCCAACCACAGCAACAGAAATAAACAGTGATCTTCTTTCATGAAGCAAATGAGAATTTTATCCCTGCCGCAACCACAGAAGCAGCTGCTCTGCAGTATCTGTGGGCAGACTGTCCACTGTTTTGTCCCCTTTGGGAAAAGGTATAACTATCCTTATTAAAAAAATAGTACTGATATTTGCAGAATTCCCAACAAATAACTGTTGCCTGATAATGTACACATTCTGTCTATTCTTCATTTGGAGCTCTATGTCCTTTATGATTTCTCTTTTATTTTCAAGCATACTGCTTCATCTCTTTCTTCTCTTATCTGTTTTTTCCCTAACCCAGTGTTGTTCTTGCACTTCCCATATTTTTGTTTCTACTCCTCAACCACCTCTCTGTAATTCATTGCCTTCTAACCTAAATCTTGAGATAAATATCTTTCTTCTTTTCTATGCATTTTTGCTTAAAGGGCTGCACATCCTCCAAAGAATAAAATAATTTACCTAGACCAGGTGCCACCAAACATTCACTACACCAACATCTCTCCCACGTGCAGAGGCCCAACACGAGTTCTGGGTACCAGGGATACTACTCACCCTCTACCGATGCCCCCAAATCTAGGGCTTAAAAAGTCCCAGATTCCCTTTCCAACCAAGGAGAAGTGGGCTAACTTCTTGCAAGGCTCTGGGGCCCACGCTGCATTAGTGCACTCCCATAATTAGTGTGTAACCTTGCTAGTTTATAGCTCTCCTAGATGAACCATCCCCAAAAGAAAAACAGCTAAAACAGCTATGACTGCAGAATAGCTAATACCCCAGTCTCTCCGCTAGGTCTGTGTAGAACGGGACAGATTAATTAGGTTAGATGAAGCTTCTGGTACTTTATCTGCCTTGTTCAGGTCAGCTTGAGTACACAGTGCCTTGCAGACACTCCCCACGTCCCATTTTCCCATTCTTAAAAAAAGGACAGCAGTGTGTTCCGATTTCCTGGAAGACTACAAATCGCACCACACAACAGCAGTGTGCTGTCATTAACAGAGTTGCATAAGAACAGAGAAACTCACAGTTCAAGATCTCAGCTGTCTGCAACTTTTATCCACAGTAAGAATAATAGTACAGATATAAGCTGCAAGGATTGCATTTGCAATAGATCTCAATTTTCTCAATATTTTGCTTTGTTTGGAGCATGTGTTGAGGAAGAACTAATCCTCTGAAAATACTGCTGAAAGCTGTAATTTAGGCCAGAACAAGGAACAGGATTCATTTTTGATAGCTGGTGCTATTTCAGCCCTATCTCTGCACTTCTGCAGCTATTTTTTTCCCCCCTCATTCAAATAGCACAAATAAGGCATGTTTTAAGATTTTTTTTTTAACTATACTATTTGTATGAAACTTAAGAACAGTTTTCCCTTAACCAATTCAATTTCATCTGAGGTATTTTGTTAAGGTTGAAATCAAGACACAAAACTCCTCCAAAATCAAAATACAGTGTATAACTTTGGTCACGGTTAATCACTGGTTGGCAAAAAAAACAACCAATCCATACTATGCCGACTACCTAAAACACCATCAGGCAATACAAAAATCTTACAAGCAGCTTAGGTTTTCCCAAACTGCAAAATCTTCCATTTGAGGTGTACTGTAAAAAGATGTTAAGGTCCATTGTTAGCAGCACTGTTTAAAACCAAATAAAGTAATAATACAGAATCTATAAATCAATTCCCTCAAAACTAAAAAGTAAAAAAATAAAATATTGAACCTCACAGAAACTTTGTTTGAAAAGAATTTGATAAATTAATTTTTGTTCTACTATGGATAATCTTTTAGAACTCACATTGCAAACCTTTCCTTTATCATTATATCAGCTATAATTTAAACAGAAAACGAAGTTCTGATGTAATGTAGTGAAACCAACGGCTGGCATTTATAATGTAGAGCAATGGTGATAAATTAAACTAGCCACTTGCAAACTTCATGAAGCTGAAGCACACTCCCAGAGAAACACAAAGCCTGCACGTCTTCATCTTTCATCTGTGGGCGTTGCCTCTCATGCACACTCAGATGTCTTTGCAACAGCATCTGAGCACAAGAATCTGCACTGAAATAGAAGATGGTGAAAATAAAGCTGCATCCTTATGCTGATCACCACTGCTGTACTACACTCACAAGTAAATATTGTAAAGTGTCTTTCCGGCATGGTCTGACAATGCTTTTGCTCTTCTGAAAATGTTCCTAATGGTGCCTTTTGCAATATATGCGCGTCATTTTCTTCCTCAGTCTTTTTATATTGTTAATATCTCATAAAAATGACTAGAATGGCTATGTGGACTCTGAACAAATTTACACTGATCGTGTTTCAGGTGAACCCCTGTGAGACTAAGTCAGATAATAAAAGCAATGCTAAAAATATATGAGCCAGGGAAAGATGTCACATTCTTTGCTGCCTAATGCCAACCAGCTGGAAGCCTGTGATTCTTCACTGCCTATGGAGGCGGGAAACCACCTCCAGTTTGCCAAGCTGTTACCTTCCCTTCAGTCAAATCTCTCTTAAACAGCAAATTAAAAACATAATATAAAAAAAACCCCAACATGCTGAGATCTTACATTTAGGCACCCTTTTCACTTCTCCACTGGAGCTCCTGATTCTGATGTGCAGACTAGTATCAAAGACAAAAGCCATGTGCTATAAAAGAGTGGGGGCCTGGAGGAAGATCCAAGGCAGGAAGGAGAAGGTCCAGGGCCAAAGGGTCACAAGTCCATCCCTACTCCCTTGTGGGAGGTGCAGAAAGCAGAAGCATCTGCAAATGTAGCAGGGAGAAAGCAGTAAGTGAAGAGGGTCAGTGTAAGCCTCCACAGCAGGAAAGGGAAGCAAGGGCAATGCTACTCCTGGAAACTGATGGCTGGAGATGGGCAATGTCAGACTTGAGCTCTGCAGAGGAAACCCAAGCAGGGCTGCCCAGGGGAACCCAACAGCAGCAGCCACTGAGGAGAGGAAGGAAAGGGAGGGAGCCTTCTGATTTCTTTAAAAGGGAACAGGGAAAAGCCAGGAAACGAAACTCTGAAGGCAGCACTGCCCCAGCTGCTTCTCCTGCTTGCCCAAATGTGACCAGCACTACCCCACTCCAAACACAGGGCACCCCAGGGCAGTAAGCAACTGCTGAGAATTTTTATGACTTGAGCAAACAGCCCCATTTCCAGTAAGCACATTGCGGCACACAGCAAACAGCTCCTACGTAAGGAGTCATCACAGAGAAACAGTGAAAAAAAGCAGCTGGTCTCAACTCATGTGGCTTTAGATTGCTAAGGGCTGCCCCCCACCTGAAAACAATACTTGAAAGAGCTGGGCTGTATGCCCACATGTTTTATTCAGTATCTGAGGCCATGCAAGATTTACCGCTGTACATGTGTGGACTGAAAAATTTAGGCACTTACCAGGCCAATTTCATGGATTGTCTTACAAACTAAAAAGAAATGCAGTCACCTACCAGTGAATCTAGATCTCAAGCTTTCTGCACTTTCTGCTCCTACATTAAGTGTGGTGGATATCTTTATTACTGAGTGCAACAGAGGGATGAGGACTGTCGCCCATAAAGCAGTAAAGCTGTGCTCAGCATGCTCATCAGCACTCCAGCCTGCCTTGGAAAAGACTCCAACCTCAGTACTTTGCACTATTTAAATCTGTTAAACAGGTTTTAATTAAACAACTTAAAGCTATTAAAATGACCAGATTGTCACTCTTTAATGTGATGTATTTCTGTGTCCATGTAAAAGATAAAAAGTAGGAGTTCCTAAAGGTTATTTTACAGTAAGAAAAACAGGTCACCCCCTCACCTCATTGTATTAGTCATGCTAAATCAGTTTTAAAATGTCCGTGAATGAGTTCAGTTTTATATAGAAAGAGCTTTTTACATATTGTGCAATGTTGAGTAGAACAAGAATAAGAGGAGAGCCCCTTCACCTGCAATAGGAAAGAGCAGAAGAATTAGTGCAAGTCACCCCCACCCAGAGAGTGGCTAGAAGACTATGCAGTTCTCTGTGCAAGGCCTGCATTTTTTCCCCTTTAACATGCTGTTTTCAAGCATATTTTTGCTTCTCAGGAGTGAAAAACAAAAGTTTGGGTAGGGCAAAAAAATAAAAACTCCAGGAAAAGCTGAGCACTGGTCAATCAGAAGCTTTTTTGATGTGCTGCAGTTGTTGCTAAAATCATAGTTTTACTGCTCTGTGTTTAACTCTAGGTTTGTGATCAAAATGTATTTCCGCATGACTAATTGTATAATTCAGGAAATGGCCACTGCACTGGCTGCTATGATGTGTTCATTTTTAGCATATCCTGGAGAAGTCTATACACTTATTTCAGCTACACTCACCCGTGCCGCTCTGCTCTTGACAAAGCTCTGAAAGCATCTGGCGCATCAAAAACCTATTCCCATTAGAAAACCTCTGTGGAAACATTGTAAATTGCTTCTATAATTAATGTGATTCCACACCAGCTTGAGTTCCTTTTCCTCTTTTCTACAATGCCTACAAAGAAAGGATAAGTGGTAAAGAGTATACAGTAAATGAAGCCCCAAAAAGATTGGAGTATTGGAATGTCATTTTAGTTATGTTACGACAAAAGGATGGAGGATGCATTTTGAAAATGTCTGGTTTCTGTAACTGGAACATAAAACTGAGGATAACCTCCCTATCTGTCAACATTCCCAAAAGCTGATTAAACATTCACGTTGTTTGAAATTTCTACCTACCCGATAGAACTGATCTCAGAAGCTAAACGTAGATCTTTTTCTCACATGCTTTTTATTGCAAACTGAAAATTAAGAAACTAAGTGTTTACTAGCAGAGCACTTGAGGCAGAAGGACAACAAGAAATGATGCTAGCAAAAAGCAGTGGGATTGACACAAAGCCACATCAGCACCCAGTTCAAGACCGGGAGGCTAGTCAAAACTCTGGTCCCCTCCTGTGCATGGGGAAGTGAGCTGGGAGCCAAACTTGGCATTCCTGAGAACTAATGATTTCTTGTCATGCAACAGACTTATCTGTCAGTGGTACTTTCATGTGCAAGTCCAATTCCATTCCCCACAACAATTACAAGTATTTGTGAATTGGTTATTGCATTCCTACTTAAATCCTGATCCTCTCCCTTGGCAATTTCTTTCCATTTATGACCAATACTTGAAATCAGTATTTTCTTCAAATTCTGGGAAGTGTAAGATGAAAGCAATTAGGTAGGAAGCAGGCAGTCCACTAAAAGAAAGTATCAGTAACTCAATGAAATAAAATTGTGCGCTAGTCCACTTAAATTCAATAGCATTAAGATGTGCTAACCACATGAATCCATTAGCACACAGAATAGTCTGCAAAGGCAAGTAATGGATTCCTCTGCAGCTGTTTCAATGAGACCGGATAAAACATGATGAGATCAAAAAACAGCCCTGCATGGGGAGGCTTTTGCCTCTAATACCTATGGTCTGTGCTTCTTTCTGTGATCAACACATCTCAAGTACTAGGTTATTTGGAATATATTCTTAGTAAGTTCTTCCTCTCACCGCACTCTGGAAACCACTCCAGTGAGCTTCTCCAAATAAAGCCCAGCAGTTTGGTAAATATATTTGCCACCTTCTGAGCCACAGCAAATATATTAATACAGCGTAGCAACCTGCTGTTATGAGAAAATCCTTCCTAGAGAGAATCTAAAGCTACTTTACTCTAATAGCTTTCCTGGGCAGCCATCCTTTCAGCTCTGAACTTCTGCCACCTTCAAAGACCATGTGCTTTATAGCAAAGCAGAGTTTAATTCTGCAGAATGTCCAGAAAGCTCCAAAATTCACAGAATAGCCTTTCAGAAACAAATATTAACAGTCCTGTGCGGTGGTAAAAGAAAAAAAGAGTGAAAACTATTAAATTTCATGCTGCCCCAAAACATTTTTTTTTTTAGCATGCCACAGACTTTGCACTAACAACCCTCTGCAGGAGTCAGGAGAAATGAGAGCTGGACAACTAGGTGAGAATTGCAGAGAATCTGTGATTCTTGTGCAGTATTCAGGCTTTCAAGGACTTGAGAACCCAGTGGAAGCATTACACATGACTCACGACCAGAGCCATCTCTCATTTCTAGATGTGGCAGCTTTGGGGTGAAAACCTGTGCGTTTCTCCTTTCTTGCCAGAGTAATCCTGAGCATTTCCCGCACCTCATCTAACCAGGCTGGGAAACACTTCTGCTTTAGCAGCCTTTGAAGGAGGTTGCAAATGCTGACATTTACATCATCTACACTGGTGTAATATATAATCCATGCTGAGATCAGGAGAGGTAATTCACCTACCAAAGACAGATGGCTTCAGACTGTCCTTGTGCTTGGATAAATAACACCATATATACTTACATTTAGAAGGTTACCAACATTAAATAAAAGTTTAGACTCTCTGTTGGGTATGTGGGCAAGTTAGAAAATGTGGCAAACTAGTCAAAAATGGAGGTATATCCAGAACTCTGATCACTTCAAATAATTATCATGAAAGAATACAGACTCAAACAGATAGATAATATATTTTACAAAGAAAATAATGCAACTGCTCAGCTAGGAAGCTCGCTGAATTTACTGATGCCTTCTTCCTCACACTAACTAAAACCCAAATATTTTGCCACATTGATCAGTTGTTGCTTCAATAGCCACATCTGTCAGGCCCAAATACGATATTAATCTTCTGTTACAGATTATAAAAGCAGCAGCATCCAGGAAGCCTAAATGTCTGATTAATATAATCAGGGATTTAATTAGTTTAACCCTAAACTTTTAATTACACTGACATTCCACAAACAAGCTGTGAACTCAGGGCATCAATACAAGCTGAATGTGCTTTTAAGAATGATTACATATCTTGTAAAATATTTGGACAGCAAGGCTGGAGTATCACTCCCATCCTGGCAAAACACACAGCTTCATTAGAGCGATAAGGCAAGGCAGAAAGGTTACAGCAGATAAATATGATGCAAAACTATGTGCCCCTTGCTCTGTGGTTTCAGCAATCTGCAATGTGATGCTATCTACAACACGCAGTTAACCTTGCAGACATGTTAGTGCCACTGGAAAAGGAGATTAAGACTTGTTTTTAAAATACTTTACTGACAAAAAGGCTACCATTTTCAACTGTATCAAAACCAGGCAAGTACCCACTCTCCACCAAAAAGCAGTTAGAAATTTCTTTCCTTGCTACTAACTCAAAATGCAATCTTTAGAGTGTTAGCTTGTTAGTCTTGCTGGCTCCTGAGGACAAAAAGGAAAGAGAATTTGGAGCCCTCCATACTAACTGTTGTACACAGCTGTCTGGCTCTCTCCCTCCTCTGCAATAGGACAGCAGCCCAACAAATCACACTGCCGAGTTTGATCCCTGAGAGTCATTAGAGCAGCAAGTGACCACCAAAGTGCAGCTTTCTCACACTAGGAGACGGGTTGAGAAGACACAATATAGAAAAAGCATCGTATTGAATTGTTTCAAACCATTTCTCCCACTGCGGGCAGGCTTGTCTGATAAAATGCAGTCATTTTACAGCATCCAAGAATTCACTTATAAGAGATGAATCCCAAGGTATCTATCTCCCTGACAGCCCAAGCATAGCACTGAGCATTGCAAATGGTCTGCATGGCAGGGCATGGTGTAAGCCAGAGTGACAAACTCTCTGTTTAAACCTATTTTTAGAGTACTAGCTGAAGCTGAAAGTAAACGTTTATCTTCTACTTCAGCCAGGTCTTTTAATTCTTGACTTATACTCTGAAATAATGCTGCTACACGTGCAAATCCAGTAGGCCAAGTTCTCTCTCCATCTATGCAATTGCAAAATAAACCATTAAAGGGTCGGTCTTGAATTTCTTGCGGCAAAAGCAAACAAACTGACAATCCCAACACCTGGCAACCTTCTTAAAGAGCAGAAATAATTACAACTTTTCCATTTGATTTTACCATAGACTCTTTACCAGACTCTTCTTTAGACTGTGATGTTAACCTGGCTACATAATGGTACAATCTAAAATTTCTTTAAGAAACTCTTATCCTGGAGAAAATAAAGAATGTTGAACACTGGCAACAAGTTGCCCTTCAGATTCGGGGCAACATTTTGGCTGTAAATCATAATCTTTTCACCAAACGAGTATCAAGTCACCTATTTCTATTCTTAGTAAATAAACTTGCATTTGGGTTTGAGTCTAGTACAAATGATTTCCTTGCATTGTGTAGTAAATAAACTCTTAAAATTCACGAGGCAAAACTGGCCCAACATAAGGCAGCTATAATGAGTTGAAAAGAATGTGGCAGCAGGGGGGAAAAAAAAAGGCTCTGTGCAGGAACAAGAATTCAGTGAAAGGCTATGGTAAGCTCCAGTACTGCAGTTTGATTTTGGGGAAAGTTGGTCTCACAGCCAGGACTGTTTGAAAAAGTCTGAAACACATTTTTTTAAACAACTGGCAAACTCTTAACACATTCAAAGTTTGGGTTCAAGCAAGCTAAGGCATAAAAAGGCAACTGGTTGTCTAAAGCCTATTCACATTTCTCAGACTTTCAAAGCTGAGATAGAGATCTGACTGTAGCAGCTTGTACATCTGTGTGTCTCCCAAGGCATAGCCATCAATTATGTCCCTAGAATGTGGGGAGATCAAGCTCAGAAGTGCTCAGAAATGTTTTTTTTTTTTTTTTTTAGTGTCTCATCTTAAAATGGTGAGCTGAGAGGATAGTAGATGGAAATGGAAAAAATCATCTCATCTGTTTAATATTGACAACGATACCGCAATCCAAGCAACTACAAGTCTACACAGTGACACTGGGAATGTAGATTTAGTGGAGTCAAACTGCAGTGATCCAGCTGAGATCTGGGATTCAGTTTGCCATTTGATAGGGATGGAACGATTCATGATCCCCCACAATGGGGAAGGCACCTGGGAAACACCTCAGTCAGGGTTAATCCAACGTGCAATGGAACAGCTTCGAATTGCTTCAGTGGCTTTTGGACTATGCATACAATGCCGGGATTTGCACCCACCTTTTCAAAATGAAAACTGCCTGTCTTCGCACGCAGTCCCACCACTTTCTGCCGGAGTCCTCGAGGAGGAAGGTACTGTTAGCTATCAATAGGGGTCACTAACCAGACAGTAATAACCATCTAAGGTATAGCTGAAATGTGACACCCAGACCTTCCAGCCCTTAACTTAGTGCATAATCTGAGCACACCCTTTTTTCTGAACGCACACTCTTTTGTGCTATCACTTCTGCAGAAAAGAAATCTGGCCTTGGAGGCGAGAAGGAAGCCAAGGTGCACTACAGCACGTTATGAAGGACAACACAGCTCTGCAAGGCTCTCTGTAGAGTTGACCTGCTACACAGTGTAACTACAGCTGTGCTGTATCATATGGCTGAGGCACATGAAGATGCATCTCCTAAACACTTAAATTATAAGAACATGCTAATTCCTATTGTCTAATGTAGATGAACAAGCTCCATCTTAATCCATTTTAAAGAGCAATAGACCCTAATGATGACTGAGCTGAATCACCATTAGAGCTGATATCACTATTATATCCTTATGCTTTGGCCAGAGCTTCTCTGACCTACTCCACTCTTGACCATTCTTTGAAGTTTTGAAATGTTATGAATCAATTCAGAAAGCATTTCTGTTTGAAATGTACTTTGTAGAAGGTAAAAGTAGAGAGCAATATGATAGGACTGAACACCTTGAGATGAGTAATTTCTGCCTTCACTATGTCATTTAGCTCCTGAAATAGTGAAATAAACCCTCAGTAGCAGGAGACTATTAGCTTCAACATCTCTGTGTAAAGGAGACTCTAGTAATCTGCTGACAAAGGGTGAATCTCACCAAAACATAAGGGACTCCAAGACTGCACGATTCCAAGATGAATTAGAAAATTAGCAATGAGGCACAGCCAACTTACAGATTAAAGGCAGGGTATAAATAATAGTAAAACTCAATAAAACTGCTTTATCTTAACAGATAGTTTATACTTCTATGGATACACCAGAACACATCAGCCTTTCACTGCTCATTGCTAATGATAGCACAGAAGAAAGATGTCAAGTTCATCAGATTACATTTATTTGGGCAACAGAGATACATAATCCAGATTTCCCCATGCATGGTCTTGCAATTCTGATCTGATCTACCAACAGAAATTCACTATCATGTCCATCCTGCAAAAAAGTGTTTTAAAAAGTTATTTTTACAGAACAGAAATTACTCATATCAAATACGTCCTATATGAAATTTTCTTATTCAGGGCCACCAGTGCTGCCCTGTTCATACCACGCAGAAGAGTCCCTTGCCTTTGTGTGTTGCTTTCTGATAAGTTTTATGGACTGTTCTGCCGATTCTGCTCCTTTTGATCCAACTTCAACTTGCTTTCAGAAGCTGTTCAATTAAAGGCTTAACAATGACAGGAAGGCTATTTTTTACTAGGAGTAGCAAACAGAGAATAAATAGTACCTCAACACAGACTTTCAGAGGTTGTACTTAACATAGTAAGTGTTACTAAGTAAGAACAGTTCTTTCTATGGCACAATACTGCTTTCAAACTTCTTTACTTATTTTTTCCTAACATCAAAGAGCCCAAACGCTACTATAAGCTGCATCACAGAAGACACTTGAGTTTTTTAAGATTTTAACACATTACTTGTGCAAAAGTTGATTAACCAATTAATTTAGTGTTACAGATTTTCTACATCTGATTTAAAAACAAAACAAGCAAGCAAACAAAAAACACCTCAGGAAATCCATACACGTTGGTGGAAACTTTCAGTATGAGTGCTCAGCCCAAAGGGGCAGCAAATGAAAGTGCAGATAAAAGCAGAACTGGTTTCAAATTTATCTTTTGACAAAGGTGATGACAGACCCTGGTCCTTGTTACAGTTTATCTCACCCTCTCAGGATTTAGTAATTACTTCTACTATGAAAGTGCATGATCTTTCAAGCTGAAGGACAATGAAAATGGCAATTCAGTGCCCACCTGAACACCCTAAAATGTGATTAAATCTA
Source organism: Crypturellus tataupa (assembly GCA_034781795.1). Taxonomy (NCBI): domain Eukaryota; kingdom Metazoa; phylum Chordata; class Aves; order Tinamiformes; family Tinamidae; genus Crypturellus; species Crypturellus tataupa. The sequence continues at coordinate 1,326,847 of JAWLRI010000035.1, read as the reverse complement.
CGCATGTGAGAATGATGTTAAAGAGGTATTCAGTAATTCAGAGGCTCTCGGTAACTAATATTGGCCTTGGGTTTGCATCCCTTATTATATGACACTTGATAAATACTTTGTCCCTATATACTCAGGGCCAAAAGCAATCTTAGGTCTGAGAAATATCCTTGGCCAAAATTATTGCTGGCACAGTACCAAGGAAATCCATGGGAACACATCAGGATAGATCTGATTTGCAAGGGTAGTATCTGCAAAATCTGACAGATTTTTCAATTATCCCTTAAAAACACTTCTCAAAAAGTCACCTTATTTTAGAGAAGAAAAGCAGCACAGAAAATCTTTAAAAATACTCCTCTGTTTTCAACTCCTATCACACTGAGCAGATCTACGGTACCTAGAAAAATAACTGTCACAAAAATACAACACCATACATTTTTTCACAGCACATATATAACTCAAGTATCAAGTACTACCTTCTTCCCCAACACACAATCTTTCAATCACTGCACTGGATTAAGGGAAAAAAGAAAAAGAAAAAAAAAAAAAAAAGCCAGCTACTGACAGCTGAGTTTTTGCTCACAAAGCACCCTACAGATGTGACAAATCTACTCCCTGCAAAAAGGCCAAGACTTACCTCCCAAAGTGCAAATACAGCATACAGCTAGGAAAAACGCAATCCCCACTAGCTTCATGCTTGCTGGTGGTGGTAGTGGTGATAGTGGTGTCAGCTTTCCTTGCACAGCTGGGCAGGGAGGGTTCTCACTCTGAGGCAGGCCTTAATTACTCCATGGAAAAAGGTGTGTAGAGACTGTGCCTAGTCACTGCCCATTCCTGCTTATTTTGGGGACTTTGATAAAGAACAGTAGGAAACACAACATACTCCCTCTGGGAGTTCAGTACGGAGGAGATTTATTGTTTCAGTCCTTACAGGAACTCCTTTTTTTTTGGCAGCCAACTTTGTTTTTGTTAATATATTATTTTGTTCTTCTTCGGCCAAGAGGTCAGAAAAGTTTGTGAACAGAGGCAAATCTTTCTTTAGAATAGGCTATATATCACCAACTTTCATACTGTATCTGGGGATACTTTTAAAGGAAACATTTAATAGCGACAGAGGCTAGGTAGTGGGGGAAAGCGCAGCTGGGAATGCAATGTTCACCCTGGTACTTCTTTCTATTAGATAAGGAGGATAAGCCATTGGTGAAAACCACAGCTGTTTCACACTAAAGCCAGTGGGAGAGTTGGCCACTGCAGGATTGCTAAGAAAGGGCCCAAGGGGAAACCAGCACACAGAGAGGAAGCACCTTGCACAGCATCCCACAGTAGATAAAGAGCAGAGCCAGGAAGAGGCTCTGTACCCCACCTAGTTGCCCACATCATCCCCTGTCCATGAACTTCTTTTGAGGAGACGGCCACATCTCATGGTTTCATTTAGGATGGGGCTCTACTATTTGTTTTTCATATAATAGAGCCTTGTCTCACAACATTAAAGCAGCCAGTGTGACTGATGGGGTTCCAAATCCCTGGGCAGAGAGACTCTGGTCTGCCATCCCATATTGTGTGGATATACACTGAGCACACAGGCAGATAATGGAGCCAGATCTGTGACAGCTTTTCCCAAAAGTTAGGCCTTGTCCCAGCATAATAAACAAATTTTAAATAAATTAAACATAACTATATCATTCCTGCTGTGAGGGAAAAGCTTCCTGCTCCTTTGAGAGGACAAGATGCTCCATCTCCATACACATACCTTGCAAACCAGCAGTCTGTGCAAGCATGATGGTACACCAAGAGGAGCGGTGCTTCACAGGATGGAAGGCCTGGCCTAGCCACGTAAGAGAGTTCAAGCTGGTCAACCTTGTGTCCTAGAAGAAAACAGAACCATGATGAAAGTTCTCATCTGCATTTCATATAAAAAAAGCAAACCATTTAAAATTTATGGAGGGTTTCTGAAAAAAAGCTCTACAATGGGGATGTACTAGTCTCATTCTGTATCAAAAACAGAGGGAATCAAACCACTTTTGCTCAATTAATACCACAGAGTTAGGACTGTCAGTGCAGGGTTTTTTTAGCAAGTATTGTTTTTAAATGAGAAACAGATCTTTTATTTTTAAATTTTGAAAAGTTTCAAGTAGCTTTAACTAGGGTCTGGTACATTAGAAACAGAAAGCATATCTTTACTCTTCTGTAGAGGTACTTGCAGTGTTAATTTGCTATGCTATATGGTAAGAATGCAGGCCTCAATGAAGATCTCAAATAGATTGTCTAATGACCCAGAGCAAAAATCTCTCTCTTCTCCCGAGGCCCAATTGATCTGGGAAACACTGATATCTCTCCTTGTCACAGCCATTTCTCTGACTTATGTGGAGGAGACCCAAGTAAAGGCTATGAAAACATGATCCTGTCATATTCTCAATCTTTGTGCTTTAATGATTTTATGCAGCTGATGACAACTAATCACAAGAGTTCAAATACAATGAGCAAAAGGTACAGTATGTTTGCTCATCTGCCTCTATGTCAACTCTCAGGAAGATTAAGAGGAAAAAATGACCTCACAAATAGCCTGACTCATTAAATAGTCAACCCTACTTATGGCAGTAATTAAGTCTTTTTTTCCTCCTGCATGTCAGTCATTGTAAGGGGAAGTAACATTTTGGAATGGTTTAAACACAGGAACTCCCAGAATCTAAGCCACAGCACTTCCAGCAAAACTGTTGTTTTATTAACCTGATAAGGAAACCAGTGTAAGATGAGCACTGTTTGTGGAATAGCTTTTGCTCAGAAAAAAAAAAAATCCACATCTTAAGATGTGACAAATCCTCTGCCTGTTGCAGGTGTCAGATGATGCTCAATAAAAATCTGAAGGAAGAAAAAAAAAAAATCTAGCACTTATCCAGAGAAACTCAGAACAGTGGGCGTGTGAGGGATGCAAATCCAAAGTGAAACTGTGATTCATGATCATTGGAAAGGATCACATAGTAATACAAATTTGACTCAGGTCAGAGGTGGGTCATACAATGATACTTTTGTGAAGCTGATCACAGCACATGGTAGTGATTTTATGCCAGCATTCTGTTTTTATGCTCATTTTGTGCCAACACAGAGGATGAACTTAGAGCAGTCTAGAAAAGTAGTAACGGCTGCAGCAGAAAGCCTTCAACAAAAAAAAAAAAAAAAGATTTTAACTTGGAGAATTAATTCATTCCAGGTTAGTGCTGTTTCTGATGAGATAAGATGAGCTTTAACCTTAGATCTGCAGTGCATGACCTGAATTCTGAAGAATGACTCAGAAAGGAAATGTTAATATTATTTTGCAGACTGAAGTGAAACTTCCACAAAATTTAAGAAGGCTGAAGACAGAAACCCTTCTTTGGATTTTGTAGAGACACTGAGAAACTATTTGAATGTTCAAGAGACTGCTTGTCTTGATTCAGCTACTGATGTGTGTAGTAGCATGGCATGGAGCCCCAGTGAGATGCTGTTGCTGCTGTGTTGGTTATGCTAACTCACTGAAGGCAGAAGGGCACAAGATGCTGAAGCCTTCTACTATCTATCCATATCATAGGTACAAGAAAGGAAAAGGCCAAGCCTCTGTGCCTTGCTACGTTAGGCAACCTCAGTTGTACCTTAGAGAGTCCTATGACAATTTACTGCCTCCTTCGAGCATCAAAACTGTCCTGTTATAAGACCTCCTAATGTCTACATCAAAGGCAGCTAACTTTTGCCAGACCAAATTTGCTATGAACAGTAGTAGTACTCACAGTAAGAAATAACAGGAATAAAAGACAGCAAATCAATGAAGTCACTAAAAGAACTATGGCCAAAGTTCAGCTGCAACTTCTGAGTGAGAGTATCTGATTTGCAGATCACAAAATCAGCCGAAGAAGCAAATCCTCACCACTCTTGTCAACAGATACATTTTTCTCTAAAAAGAAATTATTTAAGCTTTTAAAATCTTGTAGCAAAAGACTCTTCCTCTATGTGTTCACTAAAAACCAAAAATCTTTACTTTTCCTTCCTATTAGCAGATAAGTTTTCCTTTATTGAATAAATGTTTTTTTTCTTCTCTCAAACCAAGAAATTTAGCGTGAGTGACAGTGTGCTTTGTTTTATAAAGAGAAATTCGGTCATTGGTAATGCTGCCAACTGTGGTATTACTGCCAGTTCTGGAATATCTGGAGTTTCACTTAGAACCTCAGAACAAATGACTGTGTGACAGTCTCAGTTTCCATATTTTTTTTCAAGTAAAATTTTAGTCCTCACAGTTGCAGCAAAAAAATGAAATATGACCAAAGAGCACACTAGAGAATAAAAGGACATTCTGTTTTAAAATCTCATTATTTTGTAGTACTTAGGCTAGGCCTGAGTTATTTATTTATTTTTGACAATGTACTATTTCATTATTGAAGGGAAACTACTTATTGCCACAGTGGATTTGCAGTTACAGATTTATTGGTCTCTGACTGTATTTACATTCTTTTTTCTTAGTTCACATTGGAGCAAAACACTGCTGCCTTCTGCACAGTTCTCCTATGAGGTTCAAATAACCCCCTTCAGATATAAAGAAATTAAAATTTTAACATATCATTCCTGAACTACCACTGTAGAAAACAGGAAAAAATAGAGACAGCCACACTAGCTTGCTTTGGGCTATAGACCATTTTGTGTGTCAATGCCAAAGTTAAACTTGTCAAAAATCTTTACAAAAGCAAAACTGAAAAGATACACTGACTTTGATGACTTTCTGAAGTGGAAGAGCAAAGTGATTAAATGTACTAGCCTTCTCTGTTGATGGGCACCATCTCTTCCACTCACGGTTATTTTACCCTTATAGAAGAATGAGGGGAAAGAGAAAGTAAATTAATCTCAGTCTTTGTTCTATTATTTATTTTTGTTTAACTATTACTTACTTATTACTTACCCAAAGATTTGGTTATACTCCCACATACTGATAAACTTCAAAGGAAATACACAGTTGCAAAAAGGATAGAAAAGTATTGCTTGTTTTATATTTTCCATTTTTTTTTTTCACTTTTAGAAACTGCTTCTTGTAATCTAGTACATGTATTAAAAATTTAATACAAACCAGAATGCCAAAAGATTGCAAATTTCAGTACTAAAGAAATATTTTGATAATCATGCCTAGAAGTTACTCTGAAAATTCATGCTGAGGGAAATTTTAAAATGCATATATTTTGTTCTGATTTTTTTATGGAGGTGTTAGAATATTTAATCTCATTTCCAATGAGATATTGGAAATGTCAATGCCCAAATGTCTCTGAACACAATAATATTAAAAATATTAAAGATCAGACTTGCAAATATATGCAAGTGCCTGAAAACCAAGATAGCCTCCTTTTGTTTGTAGCACAGAAAATGTTTAAATGTCACTGATTTGATTCACAGCCAGCCATTAATGTGAAAAAATTCACCAAATCTCTAGGTGCCCAGGTGCCTTTACAAAGTCACTAAGGACCAAAATGTGTTTAGTTTGTATTCAATACTCTTGTTACAAAAGATATTTTAAAGGCCAGACCTAATACAATTACTGCAACACTAGATAACGGACTTGAGTATTGGTTTTTTTTTTTTTTTGGTCACGCGAACAGGCTATCTGTTTCTGAAGAGCATGCTTTTCCTATTCTTTTATACCTGGAATTCTACTGATAAACCATAGGAAGTGAAAATACACTTGAAGAATCTACTTGTTTAGCAACTGATACAATTCAGGAGCAGGAGATACAGTTGCCACTCTGCTAAGATTGCTGGATTGTAAAGGTTGTGTTGTACTGGAAGAGATCAGTAGAATGCCCATCACTGTCAAAAGGATATAGCACATTTATCCCCGAATCTCCCTCCCTGTACATTCCCTATTCTGCTGCTAGCAAAATATTACAAAGAGAGCTTTGCACTTAAAAGTTTCATGCTCCTATTCCCTGACACTATCATCCCAGCCTGGCTCACCACTCAATTCACAGACTCAGGAATACCAGATATCACTGAAGATAGGTCTAATGTTTGTGTCCTTATTTATATAAAACATTGGGGGCTTGCATAATTGTGCAAGTAATTTTAAGGCATGTAAAGACCCACAGAGTATGTTTATAAGTTTTACATCCTGCCCTGAGCTAATGAAGTAGGAAACAGTGAGTCAGTCTCAGTTTCTTGTGTTATTTGATACACATGGAATGATTATACTATTGGCTATCTTAGACGAAACAAAGCAGAAGTATGTGTTTGAACCATGCCTTAATTTTCCAAAAGTCTGAATAAATCCAATCCATCTATCCAGATGCATATCTCATCTTTGTTGTGTTAAGCTGCAGTAGGTTCATTCTTCTTGGTTCTGGTTAGAAAACACACAGTGGTATGAGAGGACAGATTCCTGCAGTGGACCTCACTACTGCAAAGCAACATGTGCTCTCTGCTTCACCAGTGCCTGTGAATTTTCCTGGGCATGAAGTTTAAATACATTAAGCTTCTGCCAAGCTGGGTTTCTGTGGTTTCCCTTCTCCTTTTGGTTTCCTCTGCATAAGCAGTGGAAATATCAATTTTCTAGTCAGTCCCATGACGGGATACTCTGTGTGTTGCTCTGGGTAAACTATAGTTTAAACTGTCAGCTTTGTTTTCAGACGACCAGTGCCAGAAAAGTACATCTTAGAATATTATGCAACATTTGATCATAAAGAGCCCATTTATACATAAATGCAATGCATTAAGCTTACAATGCTTTGAAGTTTTCTCGGAAGCACACACTGTAGTTATTTTAGCATCCCAGAATCCATTATAAAACTATACTTTCATCCACTCATAGAGCCACTGGGAAAAAAAAAAAAAAAAAAAGTGTCTGGCTTCCTCATCTCTCCTCCTTTCATTGATTTATCCATGTCTTGATATGTGAGAGGCTTGGACCAGTCTTTATAAGACTCTGTTAGCTCCCAAACTGCAAGATATGAAGATAGAAAAGGGAGAGTTACAGGAAGTTTGGGAGCTGGGATGAACTTCATGGAGAATAGAGAGAGAATATCCAGGTACCGCTAGGCCAGTACTCTCATTTCCTAATTCTCTTACTCTGACATGAGAGTGAGGAGAAGATTCATAACGGGCAGCTTTTTCAGGAATTTTTATGAGGAACACAGAATTTACAAGTTTTGAATGTGGAACTAAGTTATGCTCCAAAATTCTCTCTAGGAGACATTTTGTTGCACACAGGCACTCTTGAAGCCTTGCTCTGGCATTTTTCTTCACGCTTCTTTCTTGCAGCTACCTACCATCTATTCCAATCCAACTTCTAGCACTAACAGACTTGAACTCTTTGTGACTTAAACTGCTTCTCCAGAATAGCTATTACTGCTGCTTCTCAGTGTCTGGCTTCCCAAGCTTTCATTCCTTTGGTGTATTTCAGATTTCCTGTTGTTGCTATCAGAAGGAGTCCTGCTGCCAGGCACTTTTTGACACATGCAAAATACAATGCATGTCCGGTCTGAGGTCCAATCTGATAATAAGGAAACTATGTCACCAAGGAAAGTGGGCAAAATCCCCATACTTTGAGCCAAAATATACCCCCAGTATTTCAGCTGCCTAGCAGATTTCATATCTGCCCCTTTGCAGATATCATAAACATTTTCCTGTTCCCTCCATTTCTACTTTCCAATTTATTCAGAGACATAAAAGAGATGAAATGTTCTCCACGGCAGTAATAGCTAGGCAGTAAGTAGCCAACTGAAAATAAAAGCATCTTGGGCACCTGCTAAAAGCAAGTTCAGATGCTTGACAAATACCTGGAAAATGCATGCGATTTTTCACACATGCATGTGCTTTTGTTAATTTGTTATATTGCTGAAGGGTTTGATATCAGGAATGTATCTATTCACATCCGTCTCTGTTTCTACTCATCTACAACTTTTTAAAAACTGTTTTAGGAAGAAAAACAGCCTAAAATGGACTACCAACATTCCATGCTGTCAAATACTGTATTTATGACTGTCCACTAGCAACGGAAAATGTTTGCAATACCAAAAAGTTGTTATTAGTCTACAGTACACTATGCCAATCACCTTCTTTTAATTCACTTTATGGTCTACTCTGTCATACATTCTGAGTTATGAACCTGTGCTCAGGGACACAAGCTCCCATGTATTTGCTTTTGTAGCAACACATCTCAATTTAACAGAAAATAAATGCTGTTCTCGTGTCAAGCCTTACCAAAATAGGTCTTAGGTATCTTTAGAAGATCGAGACACACAAACTCACAAGAAGCCAACTAGCTTCATCTACACTGGGAGAAATGCAAAGTAAATGCAATTGTTCAAGCGCAATTTGAGGAAAGCTAGGATTTTATTCACTTCAATAGATATAACCATTCTCTACCACTTTCATTGCATTGCTGAGGCTTACGGGAAGTGAAACATAGTTTGTGGTGGCTGGAAATCACTGTGGAACCTGATGCCTGGATCTGCTATATAACCAAGATCACTTGGATCAGACCAGTACTTGAAAGAAAACAGTATTGGGAAATATTGCAAGGGTTTCAGGAGGACTAAGACATTAGTACTGCTCCAGCAGAACATCACTGAGCAATGGATGCGAGGAGTTATACTTCACCAAGGACCCACAACCAATCCCTTGCTCTCCCCACTTTCCTCAAGCAGTACACAGCAGTCACTCCTTACTGGCCGTGTTGGGTACCCGCACTTCAGTTGTTTAGTATCAGTTGGTGTTAGAAACACTTTGCTTTCCATGGAATTTGGCTGTTTGGCTAGGAGGTCCTGTGGTGAGTCACTGAGCCACTCTCTGCAAAACAACAGGAAGTCACAGAATCCTTCAAGAATATCAATGAATGGGAGGTGTCTTTATCCAAACTAGTTTGCTGGTTACTGACAACATTTGCAACTGCATTGGAAATATGCTTCACTCAGGCCATATTTTTATTTTATTCCCTTTTCTGAAATGGATTTTTTCTCCAAATCTCCCAAACACTGAGTCATAGTAGAGTTGATGGAGTGCTATTTGTCAAGATGACTATTTAGTGAGTTTTGCTACTTCTAGCTGAAAGATTTATTTGATAGAAAATTTTTTCAGCATTTGATCATCTTCAGAGCTAGCTATATATATTCTTTTGGTACATGTTTTGGAGAGTAAGTAGCAATATTTGCTAAGAAATTTAACTGAGAATAATGCCTTCTGGTATTCAGCCAGAGTATGTCTGCTCTTGAGCCAGCCTCACAGGGCAGATTCTTCAGACCCCTCCAGACTGACCTAATTCTGCTCCCACTGAAGTCAATATAAGATAAACACCCTTCCACTGATTTTAGTGAGAAGCATTAAGGCTGATCACTTTGGAAAATAACACCTGCTCATAACACCTATTTTAGTGACAGATTAACAACCCTGTACATTGAAGAAACCAGTATTTAGATTGCTACTCCTGTTAAACTCAGCTGTCATTAAATCCATCCTGACACAGTTATGCATGCAAGTGTTTACAGAATTAGGCCTAGAGAAGGAATTATGGCATATGAATAGAAGTCTTGTATTCCTATTTTTTGTGAATATCCTGCATCCTACCCTGGCCTTACATTACATTCCCATGTCTGTATGAGGCTATATGCCTGGCATTGTGAGGCCATGTTTGGCCATACTAGGAGCATGAGTTACATGGAGTAGGGATTATTTTTGTTTTCACCAGGCATTTGCCCAATTTACGTGGCATAACAGAACTTGCAAGTTAGAAATAATACTATCAACAACAGAAAGTTTCCATGGCATTAGATCTTAGATTTAATTAGTTGTGAACTTGCTGAACCATTAGATTGCGACATTCACTCTGCATGAAATGAGTGAGTATGAGCACTACTTAGAAGCATGGAACATATCGTATTTGCCTCAAATGAAAAGGTAGATGTGATCTGCATGTCAACCGACATTCCTGTTATTTGCCTTTTCTGATTCTGCTCTTCTTTACACAGGGATCAGCTGTCGCAATCACACACAACTGAACTAATATAACCATCAGGTACCTGTTATTAGAGTAATGAAACAGTGTCCCAAGATAAACCTGTTACAGTAATTAATAAGAGGAGGCACTTAAGCTAGCACCGCCAGATCTCCCCAGTACCCATATATCCCGTAACACCTTCTAGCTCAGGACTCAGCTTAACTCTTCTTTTTCTCCTTTCAGTATTGCAGAACAGGTTTATAACTGTTCCCCTCTAACACTTCATTTCTCAGGTCTCTTTAGTAGGAGTTTTATGATGTCTTCCACTCCCCTGCATAAAGCACTGTTACTGTTTTGCCCATTTTTCCTCTGTCACTTTTTTTTTTTTTCTTTTCCAGTTCAAATCTCATTTCTCTCCTTCCTACCTGCATCATGGACAATGATTATTTTACCTTACTTACACAATAGCCAATGTAGTATATATCCAGTTGGAGGGGGTACTGACCCACTGACTATGTGGCAAATCTACACAGTTAAGAATTCTCTGGCCAAATTATTCTCTTGAAAATCATAAAAGCAAGGGAAATAATTGGCCAGGAGAGAAAAATGAAGATCATGCTGATACTTCTCTAGTTGGACAACATTCTTTCACAAGTTACTGTGGAAAATTACCTCAGATGTGGAAAAGCTGGGGATATTTTACTAAATAAATCCTCTTGCAGTTTAATGCACTTATCACCATTTTGCCAAATGCATTTCTTTGGTCAATAAAAGCAAGGATAGCTGTTGGCAGTCTGCAACTTCTGTAATGTTCAGCTATGTCTTGGGCTGCAGGCTGAGGGTGAATTTTTACAGACAATGTCTACACAAGGTATCAAGAAAACCTAGGTGACTAGTGCTTGCATTTTGAAAAAAAAAATGCAAAAATAAAAATATATAAATCAGAAATGGCCTAAAGCTCAATGCCTGCATGTTTCAGAAGTGAGTGTCTAATGTTAGGCTCTTTAATGCCTTTTAGTTACCTAAAGTAGTAGTTTGATCTTTGCTACTGGTAACTGTCCAGAGCGTTCTGCAGAAGTAGGTTATTTAGGTACCTAAATGTGGGTTTAAGGAATCTAAATTTAGTTATTCAATCCTCAAATCTTCCCCTTGCAATCACAACTGCGGACAGATAAAAACGCGTGATTTTTAACTTACTGTCAAGCACCTACTTCCAGGCCAAATTCTGAAAGTTTAAATTTTTACATGCAACCCAGAATCTCATTGCTGTTATTTTTACTCTGTAAGATTCTCCACTGACCAGTACTTGCTCTTTGGGGCCTGTCCCCTGGCACACCCAGCAGAGCTGTTAGTGTTGCAAGGTGAAAGGTGGGGAAGGACGGCACAGTCTGAAGAAGCAGAACAGTTTGAGCATGGCAGCCTTCCCTTCTGCCCTCTGCTTGCAAAAATTGTCACAGGTCTCACAGCGCTTCCCCCAGCTCCTTCCTTCCATCTTTCCATTCTATATCCAAAGCATGTGTCCTATTTGTCTTTCCAGAGGCACAGCTGTCCAGGCTCTCATAGGGCACTCAGACCTCCAAGCTTTCCTATCTTTCATACTGCTGCTCCCCTGCTTCAGAGCGTTCTCTCCTTCTTGGCCCTGCTCTGCAGCTACTGCTTCTCCCCTCACTACCAGGACAGCAAAAGATAAGGGTCTCCAGTGTGCTTCTGCCCTGCCACCCATACACTCCAGCCCCTTTCTGATGAGGAGGTGGGATTTGTTTCTGCTATTTAACTGGTAACAGGATGCATCATAGGGGAATGAAAGATAAAAATAAAAACAAGCAATTTTAGCAGGTTATTTTTAAAGATCCTCTGGAACGTAGAAAGCATAACTGCTACAGTTGGTACAGCACTCTACCAACTGTAGGGTATAACTACACTTGAAACCAAAACCTAAGCTCTGCGTTATGCAGGAGCCAAACCAGAAGGACAAATTAAGTTTGTAATTCTATTCATAGAAAGTCCTATTCTCAAATAAAAATGGAACTATGTACTCATTTTCTTAAGCCTCACCTATACACAAAAGCTGTAACCATTTCACCAACCCCTTTTAGAAGCTGTTTTATTTTAATTGGGATAGTTTTTTTTTTATGTCCTTTTAGGTCTGAACACCTCACATATATTTGTCTTAATTCATTCCTTACAGATAGTACAGCTTTTGTCCCTGGAGTCCTCTGAATGACTATACTATATTTTTTTTCTGTTCAGATTTTTTTTCAGTAACTACAGATGAACAGTTTTACAAAGAAGAAGAATCTTTCCCAGTTCCTTAATTAATTCAGTGTAAGACTTGTATGTCTAAATGAATTCATGTAAGTCAGTCTCTGCAGGATTGCGATGTGGACTGTGGGATAACAGTTTCGGCTGGTTAGAAAAAGGTAGGAAATTAATTCAAAGAAACTCTGAAATAGCATGAGGAGGAAGCTTCCTAAGGGTTGTAGCCACCCTACTCAGTGAGTAGAGCAAGGTGCTGAACGCCTCTGTTGACAGGCCTTAAAAAAGATTATGAAATAGGGATTAAAAGACATCTGATGTAGGCTGTAGGGCTACATCTTTAAAAATCCCTCAGATAAAAGAAAAAACTTTTTTCACTGAAGCCTCGAGCTGTCTTCAGGGTCAAAGCTGTATTTTCAAGACTTCTTTAATACACAACTGCTCCATAGATTTCAGTGGACAATGCTTAAACACAAAGTTCAGAAATTTTGCAGACTAATTTTTAAGAGCTTCCCCTTGAAACTGGTCTACTGCCATGTATGGCACCTGTGTCATGAATTCAGGAATGGTCACACTTTGGTTTTGATTCTACTGTCCTTGCTGGTAAAAATAAAGATAGCTATGAAACATCACCTAGCATATTCCTGAGAACTACTTAGTGGAAGATAACTTAAATAGCTAAAATGTGATTGGGCCTGTTCTTATCTAGTGTGGCTGATTTGCAGAGGATTAAAAAGCACCTTTGATATTGCAACACTGGAGGCTATATGAGCAAACATTGTTAGAGTAAGGAAAATACTCTATCTATGACTTGCTTAAAATGGAACCCTGTAGTAATTACCAATTTTACATGTGTTTTCAGTACTTACATTAGTCACAGGTCTAGTGAAACCCTCAAAAGAATGCAGGAAGGGCTGTGCACTGATTCTTGGTGATTCATCAATTTCCTTCCTTCCATCCACAACGAGAACTTTATCAGACGAGCCTCATGGCAGCGGGCTGAGTGCTGCGGTCATGTAAAGCCTGCAAGACAGAGCCACCACCCTGCTACCCATCTTCCAAAAGAGAGTAGTGCTATTTATTACCCTACAGAGACTCCAGAACCTCCCATGAGCTACAGGGCTCTCTAAGGAATATTTCTCATTTTAAGTGATATTCAGTAATCCCCTAAAACAGTCTCTGCAACAAATAAGCATACCACAACCATGTGGTTGACAGACTTATCTTGCTTTGCATGGCCCATGTGCCAGACCTCTCTGTGCTTCATTTCTGAGAAACAAGGTGATTGATTACCAACTTAACACTGCTGCAAAAGCATAAGAAAATAAGAGTTTAAAATACATCTGAAGTAGTTCTCTTTTCTGAGCTTTTATACAGGGTGTCTATGAAGTATCTCTTAGTTGCATAAAGTAAGCTCCATAAGTTTAGAATAAACTCATTAACATCCCCTCCACACTCCCCCCCCCCCAATTTAAGTCCTGGCTTCCGAAGAGGTTTTTCCTATTCCAGTTTTATCAGAGGTGCTCAATGGGGTATTACTATGTGAGAGTTAATCTTCAAAGTAGCTCTTGAACCCTGATTCATCTTTCTCCTCCACTCCCTCGTCATTCTTCAGTCTAGGGAAACCCAAAAATGTACACTGCTTAAGTAAGTTTGTACTGGTTCCAAGTATGTACCTGAATCAGCATTTAATTTTTTTTTTTTTTTTTTCAGGTCCTGTGATGAGCTGATTTCTCCAACTGCACCTAGCTGCTCGCTTAGAAAATCTGCCAAGCTTACGTTCATATCGTATTTCATGACCTGGAAACAAACCAGGACCCTGCTGCTCTAACCGAGAGGTTGCCTGATAGTCCAGCTGCGAGCTCAGTCACCTACAGCCTGGAACTGAATTGTGCTTTGGCCTGTGTCTTTGGAGAAAGCTGATTCTTTATGGGGTAATTTTAACAAACAAGAACAGAAATGGTTCAAGATGTCTGGATTAACTTTTTCAGCCTTCTTGAGCACTAAACTCTAACTATCAGTGCGTTTTTATTACTAGTCAGAGAATTGTTACAAGTATCTCTACAGTCAGCTGTAGAAAATTACCAAAAGGGTAACCATCTTTAAAATTGTTCTCTAAAGCAATTGACATTGTGGAAAGATTTCCACTGGACCGAGGACTGGAAGTAGGCTTTGGTTTAAACTAAACTCTCTCTATAGAGCACTATTCTGACCTGTCAGTGTAGAAATACAACTGACTTGAGAAGAAATAAAGATAGAACCTTGCTGAAAATGCCACCCTAAGTTTTCCTTTCATCTCCAAACAATCCATGCAAGCTCAGTGAGACTGCTTCAAAAGAAAGTTTTAACACACGAATAATAAAAAAACATTCCCCAGCTGCTTTTACAATTCATTATTCCTTCTAAAAGAAAAGAGCCACGATCTAAAAGTTTTTACACAAAACAAATTGACTAAATATTATTTCTGCATTACAAATATATTCAAATATATTCTGCATTACAATTATATTCTGCCATGATTCCTCCTCATCAAAAGTCAATGAGAATCTTCCCCAAAACATTGAAAGGGCCCTTATAATTATAACACTTGCCTTGTTAAGATCCATGGCAAAGGAGCTATTGAGTTTAATGAAAATGAGATTTACTCTCAGGTTCCTACCATTGTCAGAAAGATTCAACTGCACTGTTGTATTATGGCTTTTTTGAACAGGATCCCTCATCACTGTTTATGTCTAGACTGTGCCCTCTAACCAGTTCTGTGTTTTTAATTTCAGAATCTTATTTCTCCATTTGCAGTGGCATAAAGCTACTCTATCTGGTAGAAGGATATGGCTCAGCTGTCAACAAAATTAGTGAAATGTTACCTTTGAAATCCCAGCCATGTGAACAGGATATAGATCCATAGCTGTCAGATTTGTGCCTTCTTCCACAACTCTCCAGTTCCTTACACTTCAATTTCTGCACCCTCTCAGGAATTCTTTCTGCTTGCTCTTCCAAAGCCTGAAAAACAAATTGATAAAATTATTTCTCTTTCTGCAGCTCTTCAAGTTTCCTTCGCCCAAGTAATCAGTGAATGAAACCAATGACATTTAGCATAATGTTCTGTAAACAGAGGTCTCAGAAGTGATACCATGAATAAGATAAGAGCAGCTAAGTCAGACTAGGTGGGTGGTATTTCTGGTTCTGTGGATCCTCTGAACACTAATCCTGTGGATTATGGATCACACTTGATTAGCAATGATTATATTCAGGCATTTACACTTAAATTATCTTAGATACTGGAACTGGCTATGCATGTGAAAATGAAGGGTAGCTATAGACATGGCCCGACCATGACAGCAGAAGGCAAGGCAGAACCATATACTCAGGAGTTCTGCAACACAACTGTCACAGGGTGATGCAACCGGTGTAAATATTCACAACTGGTTTATGGGAGTAGCAGAACAGAAATTTCTTTCTTAAATCCTTTTGATTGCTCAGCCCACAGCTCACTTCTTCCTATCAGGCATTTTTCTCTCCTTGCTGCTTTGGGGTTGACTGTTACCCTTTGCCTCCCTTACAAGCAAGGGGAATGAGGAAGCTGTAATTTTTCCATCACTACCACCACAGGATCGCCCACATTTTGGGCTCCCTTTCTCAGCAAGACTCTGACCCCAAACCATGTTGTCCATCTCAGGTACTGCAGTGCAGCAGAGATCAAGAGGAAGCTACTGGAGCTCTTAAAGGAAACATACAAGCCAGAACTGCAGTCTGTATTGTACTTTGGATTTTGCAGCTCCTAATTCCTGAGGAAAGCCATGTTTTAATCTTGGTTCACATTGACACATCTTGAATGGAGATAATATAATAACCATCTGCTCCAGTATCATCACCTAGATATTTTACATATAGCAAAAAGATTGGCTACTTGTTATTTTAAACAGTGAGAAGCTTCCCATTTGTTTAGGTTGGTTGCTTGATATTGCCCTCCTGAACACTTGTTAAGGGTACAAACAACAACACTGTCAGTTCCTACAGGCTGAAGTCCTGTGTCATGCCTCATTTCTCACTCATTCCCAAATCCCTGTGATATCCCTCATTCCAAGTAGCTAGATATGGTATCATGTGTGCAGAAGACAGATATCATCATTCATTTTTTTAGCCAGTGTACATTAAAGCGTTACTGTATTTTTGAAGAGACAAAAGATTAAATACATAAATGGTGTTGTTCACTTTGAAAGGTATTTTTGGTGGTGGTAAAGCTTCATTCTTTCATTTTTTCTGTTGTAATCCTTCCATTCCAAAATAAAAGAGGAAAAAAATCCTCCTGAAGAATTTTTCCCAACAGTGTTTTCTCCCAAATATTAATAGCATCTTCTAAGTTGGATAATCAGCAATCCCAACAGAACTGATAGGATCTGTTGCCTATATATTACTAGCTCAGAGCTATGCAGTGGCCAATACCAATTGATTTTCTTTCTTTCCAGTCATTCAACTACAAATCATAGTTAATAATTCTCTCAAGCCATTTCTAAGATGGAAAGTATCTACAGTACACATGCTGTCACCACAAATAATACCTCTGATAGGTTTTCTGCTTAGGACAGAGAAAAACATCATTCTTTATCATGCTATTAAGCCTGTGTCTATATTAGCTAAAGCTTCAGGATCTCCCTCATTAAGAATGTCAAGGCCGTATTTTACTCTACCCTCTTTATATGTATAAGAGGAATTCTAGTCACAAAAAATTATTATCATGCTACGGAGATTTAAGCATGTTAAGCCAAAACTCAGACTACAGTGGTACACGATGTACAGTAGAAGGGACTCTGAATATGTGAGTTCCACTATTAAAATATAATGATCAAATCACAACATCTCTGGCTTCCGTTGCACTCAACTGCACTTAAAAGAGTTCTACACTACAATAGTTACCTCACAAAACTTGGTATGGAAAGCTTAGCAGAGCTGAGCTGCAAAGCTCTGGGACTTTTAAAGTTGGTTGATTGGACATTTAAAATGCATTAAATGTCTACTGAAATGGATGCCCCATATATTTTATACACATATAACAGAAACATCATTATATAAACAAATAGTATAAACATATAATGAAATACTCCTTATATAAAGACACATATGCAGGCATGAAAGCAAAGACAGTATGGATGAGTGCAAGATGTAAATATATGACAGATTATTTTGCACAAAGACTTTAAAAAAAGAAATGTCACAGACTTCTGTTTAAAGAGCATTTCCCAAATAGGATATAAACAGTATAGCAACCACATTGAAGCTCTTGATCTCCTCAAACAAACAAATGATGTTAGGTAACAGTTGTAAGAGACTGATAGGAACTGAAATAATGTCTCGGATCTTTCAGGCGGGTTGAGTTATGCTGGGCACATATCGCACCAGGAAAGGCAAGCAAATCTGGCACTAACCCAGTTCCCTTCTATTGGAGCTGGCTGGTAGTAGCTGAGTGATCCCGATATTACTCCACACTACGGCAAATGCCTGCTGCCCTCCCAGACCAGCACAGGAACAAGGACCCAGCTGGATATAAGAATGGCACCTTTCTCATCACTAGATGTTAAAAAACAGGACTCCTCAGTTACTAAAGCCACGTTTGGGTCATTTTGGACCAATGAACCAAATGCTTCAAACAGCACTCATGAGCGTGGAATTAGCATTAACATGAGGATGAAAATTGCCTCTTACTCAGGTCAGTCACTCTGAGATGGTTTTTAAATTGCATCATGCTCCTAAACAAAGAAGGAAATGCTGGAAACTGTTCCAGCTGCTGAGGGTAGAGTCTCTGCCTATTGATTTCAAGAGGAACTTGATCAGGCCTCACGTCAACTAAGGAGAAATGTGATCTAATGTACTTTTAACTCCCCTTTGCTTTTGGACATAGGGGCACAGAGGCTCAGATGGGTGAATAGGTGGATCATAAACAACAATCTCTGCTTCCATATTTACTTAGGAATGCTATACTTGGCAGCACATGTTTCCAGTAGCGGAAGGCTCATTTCCTGATGTCAACATAGTATTTGGCACTTAACATATACTCCCTGAAAAAAAACATAGCATAGCTTGAACACAGTATGCAAAAGTATACAATGTTCAGACATGCTTGCTAAACCCTTAGATTTTGATAAAATGTACCAAAAATGTACCAAAACACACAGGGCCAAAAAGAAGAGTCTTAGACACAAAAAGTAAAAACTGTGTGCTTAGTTACAGCACTTATTGGAATAATTTCCTCACATACAAATGAAGACAGGCTTTCAACTATTTTGCAAAATAAGTCCTTTGTATAACATTGCTCAGTGGATTAAAAGACAAATAAAAGACAAGCCTGTGTCTATACTAGCTAAAGCTTCAGGATCCCCCTCATTGAGAATGTCAAGGCCTTATTTTACTCTACTCTCTTTGTATGTATAAGAGAAATTTTAGTCACAAAAACACCTCCCTGTTACACAAAATAGTATGCAGCTTCCTTGGGAAAATCATGAATTCTATTTTGTTTTTGAAGGAAGTAATCTTTTTTTCTTGGCTGATCTGATAAAAATAACAGCCCATGATTATCTAATCTGAAGGTCATGTCACACTCAAATAAGTACTGTATCTGCACAGCGGATGTAAATTCTGCTGTCACCACCCATCATGGCAACTGTCGGCAAATAAAAGCATTGCCACCGCCTGCCTCCCTGGTACATCCCCAAGTGTCTGGATAGCAAGAACGATTCCTAAAAACAAGCAAACAGTCTGTAATACGTGGATGTACTAGTAAATTTTTAGACAGCACGGCGGTAAGCAAATCGTTGCAACTACAGAAATGCAGTAATGCTGTTACATTTTCATTGAAAATGCAAGAAGAACAGATGGTGGCATAACTCCATAGCACAAATAAGTCTCTTTTTTTCCCCTGTGTTTTTTGGAATTCTTTTTCTTTTTTTTTTTTGCTTTTTTTTTTTTTTGGGGGGGGGGGGGGGGGGG
>JAWLRI010000035.1:1262906-1307585 GCA_034781795.1 Crypturellus tataupa | reverse complement strand
CCCCCCCCCCCCCCCCCAGGTAGAGTCACGAAGTCTCGTTTTCCATGCACATGCTGGCCCAGTACCAGAGACAGCAAAGCACAGGTATTCATTTTTCCCACCAGCAACACCATTTTGGGAGCTCTCTCCTCCAGTCAGCCACTCATTTTCACATTTTTTTTTTCCAGAACTTCTTATCTTTAAGGCCCTCACCTAGCTACCAGTCTATGAAACCAAAAGTGAATATGGAGACATGAAAAATGTGCAGAGACCGGCACATGTTCCTTCTGGTTAAAAGAAACACGGACACAGAGCAACAAAGCCACAGCCCTGAGGCACTCGGCGTAACTCCACCCGGCATTTGTGGTGTCTGTCCCCATCAAGACACCGCTTCACGCTTATAAGGTACCTACATGAGCTGTTCCTGTGCCTCTTGAACAGAAAGAGGGGCCAGGCTTTCCTAATGATCTCCATGAGCGACAACGCTGAAGGCTGGCATGGATTTTCCCCCTTGCGGTGCTGGAATCCATTTAAACTCAGAGGCAGTTGAGGGGGAAGTTCCACCCTGGGCGTGGCCCTACCAGACAGCAACAGGTGTTTCAACTGCCACTCCAACCGTCGCTCCACTTCAACTGCCACCCTGGCTTCAACTGTCCCTCACAGCGCCAGTGCTGAGATACTACACTCAGGTAACAGCATATATATATATATATGTGTATACATAAAAATATATACAAGCAAATTTTTCAGTCTATCCCACACAGCCTCGCACCTTGGGTATTTCAAGAAAAGGCAGTGCCAATCCACCTGTTGGTTAAAGATATGTGCAGGAAACAGGGTTGGAAATTAAAGGTTAAGGTTTGAGGCCAAGCCATAATTAGCGGTGTTTAGAAACGTCTTTCTGGGTAGTCCCATTTCATTTTTCTTAATGCTGTACTATAAACGAAGTCTGTAATTTTCCTTCACAACACGTTCTGCACAACCTAAATCGAGTTCCCTTCCGAGTGCACAAACTTTGGATAAAAAGGTAAAAGACCAGAGCATAAAAATAAGTTGCATTTCTACCAATGCTGCCTGCTCCTGCAGAAGGGCAAAATGTTGCGCTGGAGAGAGAGTGGAGGGGAAGAAATGTCCTGAGGGAGAAGTGCACAGCATGGAAAATGATAGGGAAAAATGTGTTACGAGGAAGAGCAAATTTGAGAGGTGAGGTGGGAACAGCCCTGTTCATCTCAGATCTGGGAGCAGGCAATAATGGCAGGGAGCTCCTGCCCAAAATAATGTCAGTACCAAAGACCACGTGATGAGACAGTTCAGGTGTTGCAAGTGTCAACCATTTCCCCTCAGTCCTCCAAAATATACTTCCAAATGACCATATGGAACAGAATTATCCTCAATGCCTGGTATCTCCCCAAATTGCAGTGGCGTTACCCCATAATGAATCTATCATCCCACGCACAGGATTTTTAAACACTGCAGAGAAAGATCAAACTGCTTCTTGGTTCAGTACTGTGCCTGTGAGACACTGTTTTGTAGAAAGCAAACAAAAAGCTCCACAGCTCTCTAGCCCACACCACCACCAGATGGTAATGCACATCTCCTCTGGCCTCTGTTTTTAAACCTCTTTATATGGCACAGACCTTTAACTACCACCTTGAAGGATCAAAGAGATGAATCTATCCAAACTTTCTTAATGATGCTTCTCCAGAGATCTGAGAAGTCACGAATCAGTAACATGATAGCTGGGAACACGCTGTAATTCTAATGAAGAAAACCATCAGCTCAACTGTAAAATAACATTTATCCTACTATGAACCAAAAGAGTCTCCCTTCTGTTAGGACTCCTTTCTTTCACTTTTTTTCTGCACCTTTAGGCTGTTAGCACATCTCACCCTTTCCGTTTCTGGATGCCAAATGACCAGGATTACAAGAAAGATTTGGTAATTTGCAGGCTCGCATCAATCTCATGACTCTCCTGTCACTTCCCTTCCCATAACAAATGGTCCGTGCAGTTCCTTCTCACTCTTTGATTTCTGCTCAGCTCAAGAATTGGACATATTTGGAATTCTCCCATGCCATAATTTCTTCAAACCCAAATTCTTATATTTATCAATACAACATAGATCAGTCATTCAAGTTTGCATTCTGTTACCAGATTTTAGATCATTGTTTTTAATGATCATGAAACTGTGGGATACAGAATTATGCAAGGGTGTCCTCTGAGCACATTTTATGCATGCATACACCTTGTCTGTATTTGTTTTGTTGTGAGGCCCAAAAACTTTCAGTATCTCTATGTGTCAGCATAAAACACAAAGGCCATCCCTGCCTTAGGGAGATCACACTTACAAACAAGAGTCAGTAGGGAAGGAGGAAAGACAGAAAAGAGGAAAAAAACCTGTTATGTGTATCTACTCATACACAGATAAAGAGGAGGAGGATTGATTTTTTTTACCTAATCAAGTGCAGAAACCTCAGCACTCACTAGGTAGCTGAACAGCAGGAAATAAAAACACAGCAAGTTGGTAATGTAATTTACACAGTCCAAGATACCTCTCTGGAAGGAAAACTGCAGTTGCTTGGTAGGACTCACTGTCATATGGCTAAGGCACCAACCACTGATAAATGTAGTATTGTTTTCTATGATGTCTGTCTCTGCAGGAAATAATAGATTATTACATGGATTCCGTTTTGATTTCTCAAAGACAAATCATATTCTGGCCTGTTCACCAGTGCCTTTCGTGTTGCCAGGATGCAATATCAGTTTGAAATACTGTGTTCGATCTGGGCATAAAGGGCAGATCTGTACCTAGCCATCCTCATGAAAGATAAATGCAGTACAGAGAGAGAGCAGACTATACTTGCTGGTTAGCAGAGCTAGCTGTATACCTGCCAGTAAAGGAATTAGAAGGTGGTAAGCAAGAGTAAATTTTAGCAGCATTGTGAAACTGCCTGATATATACTCCAGATATATCTAGGGAGGCCAACATACAGTGACTATACAACCAGTTGCCGGTTTGGTGCCTGTGGGTTTATGTGGGTTGCCAAAAAAATCACTCAGTTAACATGCCCTGAAGAACAACGCATTTTGTGATTCCTAAGCTGAAACATGATTATAAAATTGTAGGAGTTTGTCCCCCACAACAACATACAGAGGAAAATCAAAATAAGATAGAACAGACTTTATCATTCCCACTAATTCCTTCAGTTCACACCAGATGGCACTAATATTTAGTTAAGATTACAGGAATGCTTTTTCTGCTTGCAGTGGGCAACAATCTGCTGTCAGGACTGGTAAAGCTGAATGCCAAACAGCTAGAGTGGACAAGTCTGCTAAGCTGAATGGAAAGGCTTTTTCCCAAAACTAAAGGTAATGTTATTTAAAAACTAACAAAAGAAAGCATGCTTCCTATCAGTGTTTACAAAACCCACTGTTTTTATGCTGCATGCTGCTTTTTTCTCTCACAATATGCACAGAGCTATGCACATCATAGTAGTTAACCATGACTATCTCTACTTTTAGGGGTTTGTGCTCCTTTTTGTCTTAATCTGTACCCTAGAGTGATTAGCTCCTTCTTACTTAAATAATGGTCCTTATTTTACTGGTTTGCTTAAAAAGAAAGAAAAGGCTTACCTCATGCCAACCTTTTTAGAGTAAACCTAAACAGTTAACTGTTAATTAAATTACCTAATTGAGTTAATTAAACTAATTGCAAAAACTAGAAAAAACAAAAGTGAAAGAGTAATCTTCTCCTCTTGTGTTGCTCTACTGCATACCTGAAAATGTATTTGCGTCTTCATTTTCTGAGTTTTTGCCTCATGAGTTATCACATTTCCCTAGAGCTTTCTCTTTGCACTTTCAAACCTGGCAAGGAAATATCAAATGAGAAAGAAAACTTTCATGATTAATGGTTGTGTAAACAGTAAATGGTTGCCACATAGCTTCACCCTTTTGTTGTTCCTGCACAGGCCCAGCGAGTTGTGTCCAGCACTGTGCTTTGAAGCATACTTTAAAAAAAGTGTTCATCTGTATTACAGCAAAGACTGGGTGGGAAGCAAAGAGAAGGTAGAAAAATCATTAAAAAGAGACTAGATACTCCTACGGGTCCTTCTCTCAGGCTCTTACTTGAAAACTGAAGAACCTGACCTGAAAAAGGGGCCCCTGAAAGGGGCCTGCTGAGAAAGGGAGAGGGGGTCCTTACTTCCAAATCAAGACTTGGGTGATTGGATCTCAGCTGAAGGCTGTTGTTGTTTCCTAGACTGCTTTGTTGATCAAACCTTGTGTACTTGATATCAAAGGACATTTAAGCAGTATCTTTAAACACAAAGGACTCCACAGTTCTTTATAGTCCTTGTATCTAAATTACATCACCTCCTGCTGAAATTCAAACAGATATATTTGATATGCAAAATAGCTGTAGCCTAATTAAAAGCACTGCAGCTTCTAAATTACTCTGCATGCCACACTTTTTAGTACCCAAAGACGATTTTATCCTGTATATTATTGTAAGCTGAATGGTGGTTATATAGAAGGATAACTGCACTATGACAACACAAATACAAAGCAGAAAAAAAGACTGTGATCTAATAATAATAATAATAATGCAGTGTAATAATATTGCACTCCTTGTGAATTCTTAATTAATTATAACATCCCTTTTGGATCAAGACCATAGCAATACTATCCCAGTCATGCTCTGTTAAGAAATGAAGATACTCTACTAAGCAATATACATTTTTTTTCCTAGAATGCCTAGAGAGATAATTTTGTGCACAGTCAAAATGGGAACAACTGCCCAAGGTTTACTGTAGTTGGTGTAGAAATTTCTACGTTGCTCATGATAATGGATTGGCAAATATGAGACAATGCAAGTGGACAGGACTACAGAAGTGATTGAAATACAACATCTCAGAACAAAACTATTGAAAATATATTTTTTTCTAGGAAAAATGAAAAAAAAAGAAATCAACGTGGCAGGTTTGCAGAACTATTAGAATTTCCTCAGCCCCACTCATGGATAGCATTTGTTTGTAGTAAGTTAACACTTTCTGAGGACTCTTTATACCTAAAGTGATAATAGAAGTAGAAATGCATATTTCAGCAATATATTTGGTCCCTTTTAAAGCAAAGATTTGCTTGCAAAGACTGGCATGTGCATGAATGCTTTATTTCATGGGAATATTTTTTGTTATTAGTACATGAGGATACTGTGTTTATTAGTGCATAACTGGAAGGGAAAAAAATCAGTTATCTGCTTCTTTGACGAAGAAAAGTGAAAACACATTAGGAATACTGTTTTTTTTTAAAGGGCAATGAGAGAAAAGTGTTTGAAATTTACTAGTGTGTAATTATTTGCTGTTGATAATGCTAATACTAACTCTAGTAACCATTAGTATGTCTCCAAATGTATCTTAGTGCAGATAAAAAGAATGAGTATTTGCTTCATTTCATACACAATGATACAGATAGTAGGTCACAGATTAAGTTGTTTTTTGCTTATTAAAGTGTGTAAAAAAATCTTAGAAATCTATTAGAAATTACTTTTTTACATTTTATAAAGGTTGTACAATTGTGGTTTCTAAATTACTTAGAATATTGAAGTAGAAATTTTACAGAAACTATTTGCATCACTGAACAGGACAAAATTTCTTTCAAAGTGTGCTTTAAGGTTTTTATACTACAACTTAAACGGAAAAGGCTGATCTCATATATGCTCAAGTTCATGTTTGCAGATTGACTG
This sequence comes from Crypturellus tataupa, assembly GCA_034781795.1. NCBI lineage: Eukaryota > Metazoa > Chordata > Aves > Tinamiformes > Tinamidae > Crypturellus > Crypturellus tataupa. Next base: position 1,301,868 of record JAWLRI010000035.1, on the reverse strand, counting down.
AGGTGATTACAACAGTCTATGACTAATGACTCATCAATTCCTCACAAATATACTTTCTTTAAAAAATGCATCATGCATCTTGCAGCAAAGCAAGAAAAATAGTTTTTTTTCCCAATGAAATTAGGTCTTACTGTCCAACTATCAGGGAAAAACACTTACTGTAACTTAATAGAGATTTTTTTTCTGAAAAAAAAATTGCCTTGTTAGAAACCTGTAATGCCTTTTAAGAGCTAAGTATTATTTGTAAGAATAATACTGTGCAGAGTTTTCTCTATTTCTGGAGATTTCCCATCTCATACATAACAATTTAAGGAATATATTCCTCAGGGCAACATATCTGAACAGATCACAGTAAACTTCTGAACCCTTATTCTCTGCTAGTTGAGTTGAAAATGCAAGTAAGTTCTAACTGTTTTTGTGAAGAGATCTATGATTGATGTCAATGAACAAAGGAATCTGAAACGTATTCAGACTACTAACTGTCATATTAAATAATACATTCAAGATTTTTTATTGTGTGGTATATTAAAGTGTAGTATTATTTTTAGAAAAAAAATACATACAAGTTTATGTGAAATGCATTTCTTGAAAAGGTCCCACAAAAAAAACTCTTATTTAGTTCTTATTAGCTCTTATTTTTGATGTATTTATCTCTTATTCCTGTCCAACAAAAACATACTAATTATATAATTCATGTGGTAACTCTTATTCTGTTTGATGAGATAGGAAAATGACCTATTGGGTTTCTGGTTTATGAAAGGATATATCCCTAGCTTTGGTGCACCTGGGCAGGATTATGGTACTTAGGAGTGAGCCAAGGTGGGAGATAGAACAGAAGAGCAGGAGACAACACTGTAGCCCAAGGCAAGCTTAGTAAACTAAAATGTAAGAATATAGGGAGAATTAAAGTTGACTTATTCTGTAGCTAGCAGTGAGAAGATGAGTAGAGTATTGCAGTATTATCAATACTCCCTATTCTTCACAAATGCAGGAGCTACTCATGGCAGATGAACACCAAATTCTGGTACTGAAAAGTATCTTATTTGGTGCCAATAGAGAAAATGGGGACTGCAGTTGACAGCTGATGAGAAAAAGAATTGTGGTTGTTCCTTCTAAGGGCAAGATCACAGAGGTTATAGATTTTATTCTATGAATAGGTTCTTAGGTTCTGTGAAAAGACATTTTTCCACTTTCCAATAAATGAGCTAAATAAATATGTGGGCGATGGCAGTCCCTATCCTAGAGGGAGCACACTGGAAAATATGTTTGTTCAAATACCACTCAGTGGAACAAAAATATATATTTAACTTACACTTAAGGGGCCACAGAGTTCAGCCACATTTGACCAACTTACCACAAGCCAATTCAAGCCTTCTGCAGATAATTTGTTGAAGTTCAGCAAGTACTTGGCAAGTGACAGCTATGCAGAGTCATTGCTATATGCAAGCATCTTTCTGATGAGTTTTTTGATAAGCATTTCTTTTCCATTATGAATGCATCCTAGCCACTAAAACTTTCATGATGCTTTGTGGTTATTTCACCTGGTCTAAACTCCTTTTAAACTAACAGAGACTCAATTTCTTTAAAAGGTCACCTTCAGCTTTGGCTGACACCCAAAAGACATTCGTAACTCTGCCAAGCAGGGCCTGGAGCACTACCCTTCACAATACTGGGAGCTCTCCAAAGTTTAGCAGTGATGTGGGCATGGCTCTCAGGAGCAGCACTGGAGAGGCAGTAGAAAATGGGATCTTTACAAACATCTCCCTATTGATGTTTCAAAACAGAAATCACCATCACTGCCGAGGTAGCACAAACCAGAGAGCCTGGGAGGAGAGCAACTCTTATGCCCTGCCTAAAGCTGGAAAGAGCTGAAGACAACTTCACACTGTTTTTTAACCATTCACATGAATCACCCTTGGATAGGAACTTCACTTTGCTGGATCAAGAAAATAAGAACTTGGCATAAATGTAAAAGAAGAAAAAAATCTCTATTTTTCCTTTCCCATTTTATTAATTCCTTCATGTTGTGACTTCACTGTGTCCTGATAGTTACCATTCCTATACCAAAGCCTTCCTTCAATATGCAACCTTTTCTCACTCCTCTAAGCCTCTCTTTTTCACAATCTGCCTGCAACTTTTACCCAGCAAATTTCCTTTCCTTCCCCAATCTCCTTTGTCATCTTTCCTACTTCCTTGGCACTTCTTTTCCCATCAAACAGATTGTTTCCCAAACCTCCCACTCCAGGTTGCCTGGTATAATGTACTGGCTATGTCTCATTGTTTGGATTATGTCATTTTACTGCAGACAGTCCCCAGTCCAGCAAAGACACTGCTCTATAGCAGAGACTAAAGTTTTATTTTATCTCAACTCGTGTCTGAGCTCCCAGCTCTGCTCCCTTTCCCACCCTCTAGCTGTGTCTCTTGCTGTAATCTCTGCCTCATCAGGGTAGAAGCCTCCTACACTCTGTTGACGGCTGGGTGGACAGGCCCACAAGGAGCAGATGCCTACCCCACATAGCTGCAAGAAGAAGCTCTCTGTGGTTCCATGTCACGGCATCCACTGAGAGCAAATCCCTCGGAAATGCAGTCATGAAAATCAAAGTCCCTGCTGAACTGGAGTGTGTTACAGCTCTTTGAGGGCTTATTGTTACTATTTTTTATTTTGTCTAAACGTGCTTGGTTTGCCATATGTTCAGCAAACAGCACCATGGTGACCTGAATGCTACTGCCACTCTGTATTTCAAAGCAAAGAGATCGCAGTAATCTTTAAATGTGGAATAAAATATTGCCATTGCTTGGCTTTGATCTGGGATAAATAAATAAATAAATAAATAAGACACTGACATTTTGATTCACATTTTGCCATCCCTTCATGTTTAGACTAATCCTAAATGGCTAGTGGTTGGATACACCGGAAGCATTTAAAAACAGGATATTATAACAGAAAACTGGATGAGGTCAGTAACAGTGGGATCTGCAAGGCCCTTCACAGTTGTCCTCTCTCCCCAGACCATCAAAACAAATAGAGATAAAATCTGAGTGCATTCATGTCTAGTTAAATGCAATCCTATGCAAATTAATAGAGAAATTAAATACAGACTTCTGTCTAGTTTTGTTTGCAATTGTCAGTGCTGCAAAAGTTGACACAATCAGGACCATAGTGGAAAGAGTGATTCTCAAATGAATTCACATCAACACTACAAAAATAGCATTTGCTTCTGTCACCACAAAACAGGGAATGGCCCTGATAGATGATAATAGATCAGCTCCAAGCTTAAATATGTCCTACCCTTTCCCAGCCACATTTCCCTGTGTAGGTGATTGTCTCACCTTTACTATAGATTAAGAGGCAGCTTGTAATGATGCCTCCCAGGAGACTAGCCAAGGGGCTGAGATGTAAAGTGGCTATTGCCTTCCTAAGTCCCCTGCCACACCACTCTTTTTGAAATGGAGGAGGAAGGGACATGTCTGCCGACTAACTCATCTGTAGCAGCTCAACCAGGCAAGCTGATTCATGAGGGAAATGAAACCAGCTTAACATTTGCACAGCTGTGGAAGAAGGGGAGTACTAGCTGCTAATGGCAAAAGTTTAAATCGTCTCTTCCCTCTGAGCAGTCATGCATGTGTGAAAACAAAGAGGACTTTCCCCCTGACTCCTTTCCACCCCTGCAAGATAAGAGACAATCTCATTTTCTGTCTGCAAATCTTTCTGGACAGTGGGCTGTTTACTTGCATGTGTTTAGGGCCCAAGACATTTAGGGTAGTCTATTAGTAAACTGCTGGGATGGCAGTGAATTGCCACACCAGAATTAAACTTGTTTTCCAGGAAAAGATTTATTTTATGGGACTTAGGCCACATTTGATTTTGCTATTCAAATCTGTTGTGTGTGGATTCATTATTTCACCATAAGAGCGAAAGCACAAGGTTATCTAGAAGTTAAATCTTTCCATGAGAATTCCTGAAGTTCTTCTTCTCATTACATTTCCATTTAACTTAGATTTTATGCAGAAGTGCCCAGAGCTGTAAAGCAAGAGGCTGGTCTGCTTTTCCATTGCTTTCAGCTACTTCTGTGCCAAATTCTATCATGTCCAGAATCATGCATACTTCTTCTATGCTTTAAAACAAGCAAAAGGAATCCATATTTCCCAGAAGAGTCATGAGAAAAAAAAAAAGAAACCTGTTCCTGAAATGGAGAAGTAACAGCGAAGGAAATAAGGGAAAAATACTAACGTAGGATGTGTTCCTTTTATTAGCCTAGCAACAAAACATAATGGAAGGCAACAGTGCTTTCGATATTAAACACACTAAAAGTTCTCATGTCAACAACACATTCATGTGGAAAAATCTTACCTTATCTTGATATGTGTACTTTTGCCAGTGCCACGACGAGGGAAATAAATCCTTTGATATCAACTGTTATGTGAGGTTGTATTTACCATAACAAGATAGATTTGTTCTGGATTTTTTTTTTTTTTTGTCAATATATCCTTTGTTAGGCAGTGCCTTCATCTCCTAGCAACAGTGTAGGGAAATCCATCAGAGACACGAAATTTTACTGTGAAATACGACGGCTCATTGTAGCTTGTACATTTTTTGAAATCTTTACTGACATGCAAATACTTACATGCACTTCTGTCTGGTTTCACTGACAGGCTGATAAATCAGTACAGAGACTGGAAACAGTGAAAAAACACTCTCCCTCTCATTAAAAACAAATTGACCAAGACACATGAAATGCCAAAGTAACTGCTCAACCTCCTGCTCTTAAGTCATCTCTTTCACTCCCTCATTCACACACATATACATTACATGCTCTTGGATACATGCACACCACATTTAAAATGTTCAAATGTAATCACAAAGCGGTACTTTCAGCCTCAGACTTTTGCAGTGTTGTATTTCAAAACATATGAAACCAATAATAAACCTCTTGTAAGTAGTGGTACAGTCACTGAGAGGGCAGTGGATCAAAAGATGGTTTCACTGCTCATACTTTTCAGGACCCATGCCAATCCTTGGCTTTTATTTTATTCTTCTGTCTTCACAAAGTGAACCCATGCTCCATTTTAAGGAAGTTAAGGGTGAACAAAAATGCTTTAAAAGTAACTCTGGGATCTCTCTTAGTTGTGCTCTGTAATATCCCTTTGATTACAATGACTCTCTACTGGTAGTTTATCAAGGTTGAACCTGTCCCTCAGGCTGTCCAGAACTTCCCAGGAGGTGTATTGCCTGGGGCAGACACTGTCACTGCTTCAGCTTCCTGTCTGGGAGAACAGAAATGGAGGAGAGCTGTGCTGCAATCTCATGGTCTCTCTGCGGCATGAATATATGGTCATTCCTTCTTCCTCAGAGTACTGTTCAAATGGTTCAGCCATGTCATGAGTCATCCCAAAGGACTACCTCCCTCTTCAGCTTTATCAGATTCCAGAAATACCAGGATTGCAAGAAATGAGCCAAGGGTCTGCGCTGTGAAAGTGCACTTTGTTGGAGGCTTTGGGGATTTCTGATTAAAGTTGCCTTCCCTCAAATACATATGTATTCCCCCAAAGCAGCTCTCTGTGCACATTATCATGCATAAGAGCCTCCACACAAGCACTGGTGACTCACTACTCTGCTCCCTATTGGAGAGGGCTGTCTGAACAAGTCCCCCAACTAAAATGGGGTTTTTTTATGCACACAGTTCCAAGTCCACTAAAGACTCTTAATGTCTCGTGAGCTGACATCCACATCCCTTGAAAAACCTGACTTAAAAAGTAAATTATACAGTTTAATCTCCTATATTAACAGAAAAGCAATGTGTTATTTGCTAGTCAGATAAAAGGAACATTGCTGTTTTCCTTTACTCCATAGTCACAGAGGGAACATGACAACAGCTAAAATTGCTTTCATATGTTCTGTAAAATGTCCCTCAGGATTTGAAATCTTCTGACAAATATTGTGGTAGGTTTTCCTAATGAAAGAAGAGGTAACCCAGAAGTACTGTTAAGAGCCTCTGAAGGCTTAAAGTAGCATAATGTTGTTCTCATAGTTCCTTATTGTTTCAGTTGGGAAGTGGCAAGCCAACTGAGGGGCGCACCTCCATCACTGAACTAACCTGAAACTGAAGCTGTTTCCTAGAGGACATTAGGAGCATCCTCAAATCAAAAAGATTTTTTTGTTTGTTTTTTAAATTATACCCTATGGACTTGGAGGGGAAGGTTAGTTGGCAACAAAGCAAATGAAAAGCTCCTGATACAAGAAACCTCCAGCTATTTATATCCCTACTGAATGGAAATGGCAGTTGGAAAGACAGGCACCAGAAAAAGCATTCTCTGGCAAAAGTCTTTGTTTTCAAGAGGCAAACAGCACCCAGTTATTGGGTAGTGCTGTTGTATCTCGGAGATCCAAGTAGAGATCAGATCTCTACTTGGACATGGGACATGGGAAACATTGCAAGTAGACTTCCTGTTTTAAGGAGGAGTTTAAATGGCTCTTTTGATCGTCATCCACCCTCCATGAAATTAGCTATCTGACTTGGGTACAAGGATTTCAGTGACTGTGAATTTATTTCCACCTAAGCTATGTTTGCTCTTGAACTTCTTGCTGTTGACTCGCACACATGTTCAGTATATAGAGCAAACACTTTGGTGTGAAACAACATCATACATAATGAGTCATCAGTACTCTGGTCCACAGCCATCCCACAGAGAGCTTGTGCTGTCAGTCACTCTGTCATTTGCAAACATAGCTACAAATACTCAAAACCAGACAGTTATCTTGTATAACACCTTATGGAGAATCTGCCTTAAGCAAACAGGAACCATGTTAATATATTTTTAGAACTGCTTGAATAGAACAATAAGGTTTTTGTAAGGAATCAGATTTTGGACAAATTCTGTCTAAATTGATGCATTTTAGTGAGAAAATTTAAAAAATAATTATAAATTAACCTTTGACTTACAGCTGAACCAATCCTGGTTTCTATGACAATATGCAGCTATCTGCGCATTATATGCTAGTGGACAGAAAAAATGTACTTACACATCTTGGGGAATAGCACTAAATGAACTAATAGTACTAACTCCAGACATACTGTATTCTTCCATTGTATTATTGACTGTTACACCTTAAATCCCTTCATCATGTACATGCATTCATGTTGAAGCTAACACCAATCAAAAAGTACAGTCAGATATTTGAGAACTGAGCCATTTGCTAATTTGAGTGTTGTCACTTAGTTATTTGATGAGTAGCAATCATAGATTGATGAAGCAATGTCAAGAGAGCTGAAATCATTTCTGTACAGAAAATAAACTAGCATAAAACTTATATTCTCCTTAAAATTATTTGGAAGACTGAACCAACACATAGCTTACATGTCTTCAACACCAAGGCAAGTATCAGTCACTGCTGGCAAATACTTTGCTTAGCACATCACTGCAAAATTTGGCATAACATTTACTCTGAATAAGCAACTTTCCACTGACATAATTGTGCATGAAAAATAACCGCAAGAATTATCACTAATAAAAGATATGCATAATTTTTATATTAAAAAGATACCTGGGTGCTGAGTGAAGATAATATGGTAGATAACTCGAGGTCAGCAAGATCCACTCCAAAACCTTTCACTTCAGGATCATCCTGGGATGAAAGATGAATCCAAAAATTATGGAACTACAGGTCCTTTATTTAAGTGGCTCCTTCTTTGGATGAATATACCTATACTGGAGTTAGAGGTTTTGTTTGACAACACCTAGTATAAAATGATGGTACAAAAAATGTTAGTTTTTGCCTATCTGAAGCAGATGCAACCTTTTGAGAGTTCCCAAACATTTTAAAGTTACATTTGAGCAGACACTGCAAATAAAGGAGCCAAATGAATTCATAATGCTATTTGAAAATGTGATTGTCCACTAAGATATAAGACATGCTGGTTAGCAATTGTGCCACTCCCTGAGAGATTAAGAGCCATGTTCAGAGCTGCTGCTTCTTCTTTGCTGTAGATGGTAGAGAAAACAATATGAGGGATTTGTTATCGTGCCTTGCCTGAGAAGGCTACGAGCTTTGTGGCTAGCATATGGCATGAAAGGGAAGCTAAGGTACCCAGACTTTGTCCCTCAATTCTTTGCCACTCAAACAGCTATTTTCCCCTAAGATGCACCCCATGTCATTACTTGTAATAAGGACAGGAAATATTGAGGAAATAAAAAGCAACATTCAGCCATGAATCTTAAGCCTATAATGTTGATGTATGGTACCACAGTTATACTAACCAAGGCTGTGGGCTGTCAATGTAAAACTGTCATTGCCTTTTTCTATCAGCACATACTCTGGCTCCTGGGATAAAATCTGAAATTCTTCAAGGCGCAGATGGCCCAGCTTCTGCTCAAAGCACAGCTTTTCATTCCTGTGCAGCCAGAAACAAAAGCTCAGGATCTCTTCAGAGAACATACATTACTTCAGGAAATTTACAGTTTTTCGACTCAATACCCAGCTCCTCCCCAGGAGACCTTTATGTCAGGAAAGACAGAGGGGAAATAGTTTAAAACTTCACGCTTAAGTCCATATTGACATATAAAGACCATCTGCAGAGCCTTGTGCTATCTCTAAGGGAAGAGAGCTGCTGCCTCCCATGCAAATGAATTCATTCAAGTGCATAAAGATTATCCTAGAACTACATAGAAATCCAAACTCATTGCCAGTAAGACTTTCTGAAAAGGAGCCAGTCTAAACTTCTGCCCACACGGGTTTGAATAAACAGAATAGATCCAATTACCTGATACCAGAATCTGTGGGGTTTTTTTTTGTTTGTTTGTTTGGGTCCAACCAGTATGCCCTGCTATAGCTCCTTTATCTAGATTAAAATTTCAGAAATTATATGGCCAAAGATCATAAATTTACTTTCCTAATATTGGCACTGATGATATGTTAGGCAAATTCATTTTGCAGTTGATTGGTGTTGCTGGAGGGTCTGTGATCATCACAGCTCATTTCCCTCCATAAAACATATATGCATTTTTGAATCTGAATAGGAAATGTGGGAGTTTTTCCTCTCCTCTTTCTCTACTCCACCCCTTTTTGATCTGGGAACAGAGAATTGAAATTCCAGTCAGTTAGCCCTGTCACAGCAAACAATTTCCAAACCATCTGCTATCTAATAAAACAACCCGTCTAGACAAACCCCAAGCCAGGCAACAAATCTGATATCGCACTTGAAGTCATCATAAGTATTAATAATGTGCCACTGCTAACCTGTCAAGCTGGGAAAAGGCTTCATATTTCCAGTCCCAAGCAGAAGGCATTCACAACTGGAGCCATCTTGATTCCACAGAACCCAGGAATAAAATGAACCTGGAAAAGATTTTTCTATCATTAGATGCAATAAAAAGCTATTTATAAGATGATATCAGACCCATATAGCCAGTTTGAACACCTATTTACACTCATGCAGGAGGTGTATTAGGAAGCAGTGAGGTAGCAGAGAGAGGCAGGTGCCCTTGCAGGTTTGTGGGAAAGGATCTATCTGCTCGTACTGGAGAACCTGAGGTGCTTAAGAGTTTAAGCGAGAGTCATAGTTGGTGGCTGGGTTACAGCTCGATACATTCAGGATCTGTTGTAAACCCATTTTTGATTAACTACTTCACTGTAAATGGGAGGTGATCCCTGGTTTACTGGACTCAGACTCACTTTTGAGAAATGGATGAAAAATCTTGCCTGTCTACAATGAAAGGAGTCATGAGTTTCATGCTGCGAGCTGAGAGTTTTTCCTTCCCCATCCTCTTCTTTTAAGTGAGCTGATTTGATAAGAAAGCTGTCATATCTTCCTGATGAAAGAGCTCCTAAATACCCAGAAGCACTGGCGTAACAGGGCTCCAGTTTCTAGGCTTTTCACTGTGCAATTCAGAGTCAAAGCCTGAGGGCAGTAGTCTTTGCAGGGAGGATCACAGGCTCTTGAGAGAAGTTTAGTTCCAGCTGTTTTAGGAAAGAGGGTTTATAGCCCACTTTTGCTAGAAACCTTGGAAAAATGGGTTGTGGACATACATAGATTGTTAAAAGGCTTTCCATAATCTCATTTTATTCTGTTCAGAAAGGGTAAGCTGTGGAATAATAAATAAATAAATAAAGCAGGCAAATAATGAGCATAATGCTTTAGCCCTTTGGACTTCTGTGCAGAATCTTTTATTTTTTTCTCTCTCCTGTCTTCAGCAGTTTGTTCCGTTTATTGGAGCTATATCCAATATGCAAGTACAGCTGTTAGATCCTTGAAAATCTTCGTTTTTACAAAACGGAGGGGCACAAAAATGACAACACTTACAGTTAGGTACCTATTTCACTGTGAGCTTTTCTATGGCCTACAAAGTGCCAGTCTGCATCAGGAAACCATAGTACTACTGATTAGTCAGTGAAGATTTGTCTGCCTGAATTTTGCTCAAGCAGGCAAGGCCAAATTCTTTCTTGCAGGCAACTGTAGTGAAGTAAGAGAAGTTGACTGAGTCTCTTTGGCTTCGCTTAGGCTGAGCAGTGGGTGAGTCCGAATGTATAGCCAGAAATCTCATGGTTGTCTAGATCTGTGACCTGTCGAAAAGATGTCCTGGTCCCCTGTGGTTAGGTTTTATTCCTACAGAGAAGGAAGAGGGAGGTTAAACTGTCATGACAGGAACTCTTTAGGGCTTTTCAAGCATGCCCGCTGAGGTTAGAGCACTGATTTTCCCACTCAGAGAAGTATGATATCTCAAGTTTCAATTGAGATATGAACTGAGTTTCAGAAATGAGTTTCAGCTGAAAATATTCACAGAATCATAGAATCCTTAAGGTTGGAAGGGATCGTTAGAGGTCATCTGGTCCAACCCCCTGCACACGCAGAGTCACCTAGAGCATGTGGCACAGAACTGCATCCAAGCAGGTTTTGAAGATCTCCAGAGAAGGAGACTTTACAACCTCTCTTGGCAACCTGTTCCAGGGCTCTGTCACTCTCACTGTTAATAAATTTTTCCTCAAGTTCCTGTGGAACTTTTGATGCTTTAGTTTCTGGTTATTTCCTCTAGTTCTGTCAGTGGCTAACTGTTCCTGAATTTGAGAAAAATGATTGTGAACTAGAAAAGACAGGTTTGGAATAAACATAATAGAAAACTGGAATGAAGAGTTATATTAATCCAGGAGGAGATGGTAAAATGTAGAGAGAAATGTTAGTGAGCCCTCAAAGGCTGGGCAGCAAAGAACCTGCCCAGAGGTTAAAGAAAGAGTCAATCAGACATACCCCAGTAGCATCTCCTCCCTTGCAGCAGGCATGCCTGTGTTATGATAAGGGATTCAGTCACAACATATTTCAAAAATTGCTTTCAGTGACAAAGGATAGGACATCACCATTCATTAAGCCAGGCCCAGATGAAAAAAAATATATAAGAGTGAGAAATGGAAAAAAAAAAAAAAAAAAAGAGAGACTGTAATTAAGTCTTGCTGGGTTTCATAATTGGAAATAGAATGAAACAAATGGGTTCTGCAGTAACTAGATGACAAATTATAGGACAGACAGGTAACCTTTAACAGCATGGGCAATACTATTTAAAAACCTACTTAAATTATAGCTATATTGATTAGGAATTACAGTCAATTTAATCATTTCCTCACAGTAAAACAGAACTAAACTGTTAACCTAAACTGTTAACCTAAACTGCAGTGTTATAAACACATCCAATTTTGATTAAGCTGTTACCAGTGTAAATATGTCATTATAATGAAATTAAAGTACTAACAAGAATTGTGATATGAAAGTTCTAGCCAGATTTCAATGACATTAAGATAATAGGTAGAAGTGCAGAAAGTATTGATCTTATATAACTAATGAGCAGCTTAACAATAAAAAGAGAAAGACACTGAAGAACTGAAGATAAAAATATTAATAGTGAACTCATAAGTGTTGCTTCAAGTACATACTTGAAATATCACAAGATGTTAGAAAAGCTCATTTCCAAATTAATATTCCCTTCCTATTTATCAGGTACGAGCATCTAGAGTTGTATATCTACTATTGGCACACTGGAAATGATATTAACCATAACTATACTGTGGGCTTTTAAAAAGTATGTCTGAACACAGAGGAAGAAAAATGTATTTCTGTTCAGACAGAGCAAAATATGTTTTTTTTTATAAATGTGCTTATGTCCCTTCATTTTTCTATTTGTAAGTTGGGAGTAATACAGATGTGACATTTAAAGGAAACATTATGAGAAGACAATCATTAGAATAGGGAGAATGCAGATATCAGAGTGATGAGTACTATCTTAATTATGCATTTCTTCTCATCACATCAGACTAGATGCAAAAGCTCACTCTCTATTTTTGATATATGAAAGCTATGAAAGCCGAGATCGAGTTTAGATTTTTTTCCCTGAGGACACCTGTGAGAATGTGTGTGTTCTCCACATTCAGCAGACAGGAGGCTTGGTGGGGACCCTTCTCAGGCCCTGAGTGCTCCAGGTCCCAGGACACCAACTATGACCCAGCTGCAAATCACTGTGTTGGAGCAAAACAATAACTGCACCCAGAGGAAGCCATCAAAGACTTCCAAAAGAAATCTGCTTTGAGATGAAAGAGAAAATTAGTATAGCAATCAGCTTTACTAAGTAAAAAAGGAAAGCTGTTTCTCTTTGGGAAAATTTCCAGTGTTCAAGAAAGGGGGAGAAGGCGGAGAGAGAACATGATAAGGTCTCACACGTTCAATTGATTGTTCACATCTAACAAAAATAGCCCTGCTCTGTTCCCATTGTCCTGCAGCTGCTGGCTTCATTATGCTCATTGTGCATTTCCTTGTGGCTGAACAGCACGGTTGCCCAGTTTCCTTTCTTGATTTCCTAACAAGATTTGTGATGAACTGTAGGAAAAGCAGTACTTCAAAACAACGCCTTTCACAGTTTAGTATAGCTATCCAAAAAAAGCGCTGGCTTTTGGATAGCTTCCTCATAGTGTAGCAAAGCCATTTCAGGCACACACCTGTGAAGGTAGCAAGGTACCTTCTTGAATCAAGATCCCATCTCTTGGATTTTTCTTTTTCTTTTTTTTTTTTTTTTTTAATTCCAGGAGCATGATTGTATTCATGTAAACTTCAAGCTTCCTCATTAGGTGACAGGAGAAACTTCCTGAACTCAAGGCCAAAAGATACTTATCTTGACAAAAGAATCTGTGTACAAAGATGTGAATTTTGTATTAAAAAGGTCCTCTTGCCTCTATTTAACAGTGAGTGTTAAGTCTCTGAGGAATCATTCCTCTATATACAAGCAGCTTTCAAACAAGAGTCAAGGGTTGCCCCCATCATTCCTTCACTGTTCCTGGTAACTGTTAAAGCTATGGCTGAAATATCAACTTGATCTTGTGTGGCAGGCTTGGCTGCAATAAGGCTGCCCAGACCAACTGGAAATAAGCCATAGTATCATTCTGAAGAGTAGTATTTTCTGAATATCAAAGTTAAGCATTGTAGCAACATAATGGAATATCAAGAGATGGCTGAAAAATTCATACAACTATTTTGCAATCTATTAAGTCTTTTTCAGCTGATTTTCTTTAAGTTTCTATTCATTCCACCCCTACGAAATTACAGTCATTTTTCCATAGAGAATTTACAGAGACTAGCACTATGTATCTATGCTGGTCTCCCAGTATAGATTTAAAATGCAAACTCTTTGTCAAACCCCATGACACTTCTTTTTGCTTAATTTTTTTTTTCTTCAGTAAGGAGGTCCAATATATGGAGAAACAATTTCAGAAGTTTCAAATAAAACCAGTTGAAGTAAAGATTTGTTGTTTCAATTGGTATTTCACTGTTATTCTTTATTATTTGTGTATACATTAACTGTTACACTGAATATAAGCAGCTTGGGCTAAATCTCTAAACTGGTTGCAGGTGAAACAGAATTTGTTGCTACTGAGGAGTGCTGCACAAGAACGGCAGCCAGCAATGGACAGTCTCAATGTTTTTGTTTAGCCCCTCCCTTATATCTAATCAGAAAGCAGCCCTTCAGGAGCAAAACACTGGCCTTGCACGTGGATGGGGGAGAAAAACTGTTTGGGAATAATCAGCAAAATAGAACAGCACCTGTGAAAGCATCCTCAGATCAAAAAAAAAAAAAAAAAAAGAAAGAAAGAACAAGAAAGAAAATATTTTTCCAGCCCCACTTCTCCCTCAGCAATCAGGCTGCTTCCTGGACAAGTGACTTGTTAGTCCAGGAATTCCAGCCAAACAGATAAGCTACTATTCAGTTCACATTATTTACTGCCAGATCTTCAGTCTTAAAAACACTTAATGTTCAACAACTCTTAATCCAAATGTCAGCCTTCTCCTCTCAAATATTTTACATAGTTTTGATTGAAGAAAATCTTGGCAGGCCTTTTCAGAGTTCCTCACAGCCCTCACCACCCTAATGGCAGACCTTTCCTGGTCATGGACTTTACTGTGGTCTTTGAAACATTTATTTTGGCTTTTAAACAGGGGCTTAATGACACATCAAGTCTCTGATAAAGGTGGAGAAGACAATTCAATGTTTTTGTACATTAAATAATGCACAATAATAAATATGCACAATAAATAAAGAAGGAAAAGGGATAGTATAATGACCAGTCTATCAGTCATCTGTGATTTCAGGCAACAACTCACACAAAGCTCATTCCTGAGTCTGGAACCCACAAAATAACCAGGGGCTTCAAATTGCTGCTAACTTTCTTCAAAATATCCTTCTCTTATAGCTTAACCTAAATTCTCCGATATCCTTAAAAAAATTAATATGACAGAAGAGAATATTAAATAAGCTTATTTAAAATGCCCTTATTAATGCTTTGGCATTTTTTTAGCAGCTCTAATATTTTTGTTCAGCATCATAACAATTTAATTATTCATCCTATATCACATCTCTTAAATTTATAACATATAAATTTCATAAACTTTATAATTTTTAAAATTTGAAATAAAATCATTAAATAACTACTGAAAAACAAGGTAATTGTAATAACTGTTTCATCAGCCATATAATTGTTTCAAACATGCAATACTTCATCAGGTTAAATTAAGAACAGTAAAGAACAATATTGATTAGACACCGGGAAAAAGACGACATCAGATGAAAGGTGAATTGCAGTCAACATCTGGAGGAGACATTTTATTTTAACTTTATCAGAATCTGATTAAAAAGAAAGTGAATTTGTTACATAGACAATCCCTCTCAATTCTTTGGTGATGTGGACTTACGAGCAAAGATTGAGTGTGCAAATGAACAGATTCTGTGGTTAAGTCCTGACTGGAATGGAGGTCTATCATCTGGAGAAGTAATCCAATATGATTCCTCCTAATCCTTTCTTTTTAAAAAATATTTAATGATGTAAATTATGCATTTATTGGCCCTAAAAATGTCTAAATTCTTACAGATATTTTTATTACTATGGTAACTGTTTCAAGAAGTGATAAAATCAGAAACAACCTTTACTAGTCAAACTAAGCCAATCATTATTTTGTTTGTTTTACTGGTTCATTCATACAAACCTACAGGGCTCCTATAAGAAAATCAAAAGTGTGCCTACAGCAAGGTTAGAGGAATTTTACAGCTCAGGTTGGATCAGCCATGTGCAATGAAAGGTTCCAGACTTTATATCTGACCAAAACTGATCACACCACCAACCTTAAAATACTGTGTCCTTCAGCAGCATACAATGTGCTGAGTTTTCCTGCTGCACCTTGCTGCTCAAGCACATCAGGGTAAGCCTTACATACAGTTGCTGCAGATGCCGAAGCTAATTGTTACTAAACTAAACCAAGATTGTTGCTTAGCTAAACCAAGCACTGGAACCAGCAGGAGATGTAATTTGTTCTTGTGACAATCAGAAGGTCATCCTGACCTTTGGCATCCTGAGATTCCGGTCCAGTCCCAGGCATCAAGATTCCACTTGCAAGGACCTACGAGTCAGGCATTACATGGTCTGAAAGCATTCAGCCCATTTATTGGATTCATTGCTATGATCAGCACAAAATAGTTTTCAGTCTAAAAAAGTTGATTGTATTAATTACTTCTGCTTTCCCAGAGAACATCAGATCTTTTTTTCAAAATATTTTGGAAGAATTAAATACATCTGACCTGATAACAGTTTGATGAGCTGAAACATTACAGATACTTTAGGAAATCACGCTACTGGTCATTTCCATAGTAGTAGCAGCTAATTTTACCTTGTAGCCTGTAAAACCTCCCAAACTACCTTTGTTGGGACTCAGTTGAGAATTCTGCAGGGAGAGGTAGTCTCCCATTCTTCTGCAGGCTGTCAAATAAAACAGAAAGAGACATGATGATCTTTTCAAAGATTCACACAGTTATAGTCATATATAGTATCAACAAAGAGGTTTTCCCAACCGGTATTCCCTTCAGGTCTGCTATGCATCCCTGGGATTACCAGTGCCACCTCCTGGTGCTGAAACATACTGAAATGTGCCAAAAAATAATAATCAGCCATGCAGGAGTTATGTTATCAAAACAAGAAAAGAAAATTCACTCCCAAACATTACGTTCAGCCCTTTTTTTGTTGTTCTCTACAGATTTTTTTTTTTAAAGAGCTATTTAAAACTTTAATGTAATTGTAACTGTAAGCAAAGGCAAGGACAAGGGAACCATCAAAGGTAAGAGGTTAACATGGTTGTTTTTCTTTTTACGAGATGTTATAATCAAAGTTGCACCAAAAACAGGTGTATGCAGTCCAAACTAGTCGAAACTGATCATAAGAAAGATTGGGAGTTTAACGTTTTATTCAGAAATATCTGCATCCATCTACAGATCTGAAGGAGTGAGGAAATTCTTGCAGCATTAACAAAGCTTGGATACAAAACCTGAGATTTTGATTGCAGATTTGAGGCTGAGAATTTTATGTGTTCCCACTGCCAGAGCATACAATTTACATTGAGTTATTCTAGCACATCTTAGAAAAATAAAAATGTTGTGCATGCTTCATAAAGAGCCAGATGAAGAGAGTATTAAAATGATGACATTTACTGTAAACTGCACATTTCACTTAGTTAAGTACTTCTTCCTCCATCACTTTGTATCCTGGTTAGTAAATTGTCTTTCCTGCAGCTTTTCAGACTATACTAGAGGACAAGAAGAGGTTTTTGTTTTGTTTTGTTTTTTAATGAATTGCTGTTTTTTTTTTTCTGGCTAATCCCTTTCTACTAGGCAGAATAACATAGCTACAGCTGTACTTTTACAGCTAATGAAGATTACAGTCCCCCAAAATGTTTATGCAGTAATACAGGCTAACAACATGAATGCCAAATAGTCTGGTCTCCTCAACAGAGTAAGCAGTGAGTCAAATGTTCAAAAACATGCTTAGGACTAGTCTGGCAAAGTGAAGCACCATTTAAATAGGGAGCAGCATTGCCCAGGGCTCTCTGGAAAGACTGCTTGCCTCCTCCTCGAGGCGTTTTTTCAGGAAGTACCACTAAAACCAGTAGATGAAAGAGGCAAGACCAGGACATGACACAGCTGCTGGCAGAAGACAGAAGAACAGGGCTCAGCTTATGACTCTACCAACTTGCTATTTCAAAGTGACCAAAGAAATGCCATTTATTCTGATACCTTCTGTGATCAGATGATACCTTCTTCTGATGTCAGATGTCATCCTCACGTTCTGTCTACCTCAATATCTCTACCAGAGCTCTACAAAAAAGCCCTCATGCTGTCAGTTTTTCCAAAACTCACCACAGACCCAGCACTGATTGCTTCTTGGGATAGACCGAATATCTGCTGGAGTATTTACAGAAATGTGAATTCCTGAAAAACCAAGATGATGGGGAAAACCTACATATAACCATGAAAGCAAATGATGTTACAAGTTCAATGCAGGCTCTGTTTATTTTCAGCAATATCTTCTCATCTCCTCACTGTGTCATGCAGAATTTCACAGTAAGAGAACTCATATCTTTAGGTTTGAAAAAGCATCAGTTCTCTCTTTATTAAATAGATCTCTGCTAATGTGGCAGTCCAGGGCCTAAAATGCAGCTGGGCATGCAGCTTTTTCACTCCAGGAGAGGGCAGTGGAACACACATAAACTTGGTAGGGATGTGGCAAATATGCACTAACTACTTCAGCAAGGCCTGCTTAGTCAACACAAACATGGACCTTGGTGGCACAAGCACTAGCAGATTCAACAGGATGCATTATGAGCAAAGTTTCATGTCTTGGAAGCACTGTAAATTGATTTGTGTGAGTGTTTCCTAGGAGAGGATTATGCAACTGCTTTCTCTGTCTCTGCTCACGGAGATGAAAAAAATGTCATTTGGAGGCGGCGTTCGCTTGCGTTTAGGTTAATAGGCCTCATTTGTTCTATAAGCGTTGAGGGAAGCAGAACCAATGGAGGAACTTGTAATTCTACTTTATAATTAAGATAATGTGCCATGCCAGCCCTCAATCGTATTTTTGGATGCTGCAGTGTCCATGACACATCTTGGAGAGAGCACAGCTGTGATTAAACATTTTTGATAACCCATAAATATAACATTGGTTGCCTTGGTTAGGTTTCTGATAACATCATTCATTTCAGATCATTCAATTAGTGCAGACAAAGGGGCTCTTTCCAGGAGACATAATGTCATTGTCTCTGGAAAGCAACTTACTTCCCAATGACTGTTTATCACTCTGTAATTACAGTGCTATAGCAGCCATTCTCTATATTATGAGGAGTCCTTTTTGTGCCCAAGGATCCAGCAGTTCTTTGTTTTAATTTATTTTCCTCTTAAATACCTCCTTCTATTTAAGCAATAATTCTCTGTAAATCAATTGTTACCAGCAGTTAATGACTGGTTGGTTAATTAATAGCTGAAAGCAAAGCTGAGGGTGTTCACTGTTCTAACAAACCACCAGACAGTAACTGTGGTATTATTGCTAACATAGCCTATAATCAATGACTTCAGAGTGCTGCAACGTAGCCTATGTATGATTTAAAGAAGGGACTAGCTGAGTTGCAACAGGTAGAGGCATTATTAAAATGCACTGACTTAAGCTTTGAGCCATGCATCCCTAGGCAGGTAGCAGATAAGATCCAGGCATGGAGGCCATGGTCTGAGGATCCCATGGGGAAGCAAGCTGTGGGAACAACCTCCTCTTGTGCTGGTGCAGCTACAGCTGCATTCTGAAGCAACTGCTGAGGGGACTGCATGCATGAGTATGGCATTCAACACTACGGGTTGCCTTGTAGTGAGGAGAGAGATGCCATAAGGGACAGGCTGTGCAGGCGCTAAGAGAGTTTACGTGGGAAGGCTGCAGGGACTTTGAACTTTTGGGAGAGATAGGTTTCTTCTCAGGCTTGCCCCTTCCACCTCCCATCTTGCTCCGCTGATGCCAGGGAGCATGGTGCTGCCTGAGCAGTTTCAGTGCACAAAGTCCCTGGGATTCCCAAATCTCATCTCACTCGCACTGGTGGCAGCCACAATCTTGCAGAGAACTGCAACGTTGTAAGCAACATGACAAAAAGCCTTAGATTTCGTCGGCATCAGATTCTGATTATTCAGAGTATTTAGGGGTGCCTGTGCTCTGATTGAGGACTGTATTAGATGGTTTAAATACAACAATCTGCTCTACTTATCTCTCGAAGGGACAGGTTCCTCAGATAATCTGTTTTCACAACATTCTCATTTAATATTTATATAAGCCTACTTTGTCTCTTATCTTTTGTAAAATAAGGTTTGAAGTGATGCTGCCATGGAGAAAGGAGGAGAGTCTAAAGCATGCAGTAATTGATGTTCACAAAAAGAATATGTGTAATGGGCCAGCTGGCTTATTATGAACTAAAATACTGCAATATCTTCAATACAGATGATGGTAACAGAGAATAAATGTTGACATTTTTGTGGTGAGCAATGCAAGATCATCAAATCAAACAATTTCTGGCATACAGTCAAAGCACTGTTAAAATGGAAACTCTAGTGATAAGAACATTTTCACATTTTTTATTGAGTAGAAATGTGAGGCTGTGTGAAATCTCATGGATGGAACTCCCTGCACTGAAACAATATAGGGATTCCCAACAGACACTGTCTGACTTGTCTTAAAAGCAAAGAAAACAAGAACAACACACACACACAAACGAACAAGGAGCATCCCTGCATGACTGTGCCAGCTCTTCTTGCCCTGACATTAAGTTGTAAATTAAGAAAATTTCTGCTTGCTGTTCTCTCCATGACCAAAGAGAGAAATTGATTATTATCTTATCCACAGCCACCACTTGTATACTGGAAGTCTGCTGTCATTTTACTCTCTCAGCCTTCTCTTTTTCTAATGTAAACAAACCCAGTTCCCTCAGCATCTCCTTGTTCTTTGTGCTTCGCACAATTCTACCTTCCATTTTCCACTCTATTTTCCTCATTTTCTCTACATTAGTAATAAAAGGTAGCATCCAAAAGTGAGTGCAGCACCCCATGTAAAACCTCACCACAACCAAAGACAGGGGAGTAATTGTATGCTCTGTCTTGAGTATGACAGTCCTGTTCATAAAACCTAGAATGTGCACTGTTAACACGTTTAATTTGTGATTCTCTACAGTCCTGCAATATTGTACAAACATACCAACATCTAGCTCATGGTTCGTCCTTTCATCTCTGTGCAGTTCTCCTTCCCAAGCACAGCAATTCAACAATTTCTCCAAGTTAAGATCACTTCAAATTCAGGGCTTGCAATATTTCCACGGGTTGTATTTGTTTACTTGCCCAGTTGTTAATAAAAAATATTTATCAGAACTGTGTGTAAGACAAACTGCTGAATGACCTACTTGAAATATCCTCCCTGGCATTGATCTGTTGATAGCTTTTGCTACAGAGCTATTTTTCAGCAGGCTGTGCACCTACCCCATTGCAATTATATCTATAACATATTCCTTAGCCTGTCATATATGTCAAAAAGTCTTACTAAAATCAAGTGCTTCTGCATTTCCTGCATCCTCTTTATTCACTAGACAAGCTACTGTGTCAAGGAAGGAAATTAGATTGATTTGACATCGACTGTTCTTGACAAGCCCATGTTTTCTGTTGTTGGTTTTCTTTATCACCCTATCAGCTGGCTGCTTACAAATGCATTGTTTAATGATTTGTTTCTTAATCTTTTAAGGACCTAAATTAGAATGGCAGGTGTGTAATTCCCTAGGCCCTCCTTTTACCCTTTTAAAAATATAATGCCCTGTGTTTGCCCTTCTCCTGTCTTCAGGGACTTCCTCTCTCCTCTATGAGTTCTTAAAGATAATCACTAATGGCTTGGAGATTGCTTCAGCGAGCTCCTTAAGTACTTGAGGGTGAACTCCATCAGGCCCTGCTGACTTGAGTGCATCTATCTTATCTTATCTAAATATTCTTTAATCTGTTCTTTCCTGTTCTAGTCTGTACTTCTGCCTCATTGTTAAAATTAAGTTTAAACAGCTATTAGGTCCCTTGGTAAATGAAACACTTTGTAATTCAAAATAATTAATTTTCCTGTAATATGTTCTTTAATAGTTATCTAGGTTTATATATTTATTCACTATGTTAGGATTCCAACACTCTTCTGCACCATCTATACTCAGTGCCCCCTACACTTGCAAGATATCATTCTAGTGGATAGATGCATGGCTGAAAATGGAGTAGACAATGAAAATTTAAATAAAATACTCTTTTTGTTTTGTTTTGTTTTATTTTTGTTGTTGTTGTTTTTGTTTTTATCTTTTGGGTTTTTTTTTCATTCAGAACTTCCACATCCATTTATGTGTATGTGTTGACTGCAAGAACCAAGCTTTCCATTTCTCTCTAAATTGCAAACCTAAATAGGCAAGCCACTACTCTCAATCAACAGCTTCAGTAATTTGAATTTGGACATTTTTTAGGGCTATAAACTAAAATTGTCCCAAATTATCACATACTAGGTCCATACTATTTTTTTTTTTTTAATCATCAAGACTTGATAGAATTTATGCTGGGTTCTCCACACAGCACTTGCTTGGAAATCTACTTTCTTTGTTGTATCAGCTATCAACTGGTGCTGTAATATCAAGTATCTGAGCAATATTTGAAAGAATTAGCTACCAGATAAAACAGTCCTTTTCCCACAGCACCTCAGCACTCACTTTCTCATTTCCGTCTTGGTCTCAAAACAGCACTGCAGGGTCCCTCAGCTGAGAAGCGAGGATGACGTCTACTCTTTGCAGCTTGTGTGGAAGAGCATTCATCTGTTGTCTGTTTGGACAATCATATAAAAGGAGTTACTTTCAATTTGCTATACCTCGCCTGATATAAACACTACTTTTAAAAGTCTTTTCCTCAGAGTTTTACTGTCATCCTTATGACAGTACCCCATTGTTATTCTTTCCATTATTTTTATGGACATTTTACTTCAAAGGAATCTCATCAGTCTGCAAATGTTCGTTTTTAAAAAATAATATGTCCAACCTACACTCAGGTTATCATCTCTGGATTTAGCATTTTTGTAATCTATTTGAGGATGAGTGAATTTTCATGCCTAATTTTAAACTCCTACTTGTAATTTTGTTTTCCATTATAAAAACTCCTTCATAGCTCTTTGGAAAAGATAACTAATCATTTATCCTATTGCCATCTTTTCCAAAGTTCAGCAACTCAGCAGGCAAGCTTGAACTTTTAAATTTTCCAGATCTTGAAGCTCTAGAGGGGTCAAGATTACTAATCAATTTAAGAGTCACTTGATAGCAGCCCCCTGAATTGACAGGTTGGCTCTAACCAAATGCTGAGTCAGTTAGAAATATTCAGGGTTTTTCATCCCTTGTCTAGACATTCAGTAAACCTTTGAGTTGAGGTTTTAATGAGAAGTAACAAAATTAAGCAAATCATACTGGCATTAGGAACTTTTCACTGCTTATTAGTAGCTTTTGGAAGCATCACTATTTTTGGGCAAAGCTGCCCATAGAGCTTCTTTCCCCAATAGAAGACACCCTAGAAGGGTCCCTCTGCATGAATTTGCCTTTCAGATTATTCTCATTGTCCTGAACAAGAAGCATTAGTTCAGAGCTTTCTAATGCTCCACTCCCAGTCTTTAGGAATGGTGAATTTTCCAGCTGTGCTAGGTGAAAGTTGGCTGCTTCTAACCCCATGCTACCACTACATAGGCCACACAACTCACTCCTACAGCACTTGGGTTGCTGCCATCTTTAAATAGGTCCCTGGTCTGAAAAAAGATCCTGCTAGATCTTGGCCATGAGAGAGCTTGGAAGTGGATGCATGTTTCCAGATAACTGCAGTAAGTCTGATGTTTTCACCTGGGTTTTCAGAGGCACAAAACAAAATATAACATATTATATATGTTATATAACAATATATATAACAAATATATATATATACTCTATATATAACAATATATATAAAATATATGTATTATATATATCTATATATATCTATATATAAAATATATAGATATAAAATATATAAAATATAACAAAATAAAATTTTTGTTATCCAAAAACAGTACTAGCAGAATATCTCAACAGTTTTTCAAGCTTCTGTGAAAGGTGTGTATTTTGAACTACATGTTGAAAAAAATCTATAATGGGCTCTTGATTAAGACCCCTCGTTATAACATCATAGCATATTAAAGATACAGTCAGACTTAGCTTCACCTTGTGACCGAGGCCATATCACAATGATAGCACTCTTCCTCAAGTAAAAGTTACGCAAAGAATTATGGAAGAATAGAGTCTAATAAGTAGAAAAGGAACAATTCTATGTCAAGCAAGAGTGAAAAAACTCGAGCAGACACAGAATCCAGTTTAGCTGGTACTGATCACTATTTTCAGCCAAAAAATACGACTAACTTAACTGTTAACTTAAATGTTATATCTCAGCATATAAAGGAGCACAATACCTCTGGCAATTAATTTGCTAGTGTTAGAGGAAGGAAACCTGAGTAATGTACATAGCATTTTTAATTATTTAGTCATAAACATCAGCACATGGGCATAGATATTGTGACCAGGTGCAGTATGTAGGTAAAAGACTTGTAATGCAAGCTATTATTTGTTTTACAGTGACAAACTAACTTTTAGTGAGATAACTTTTAAATGGAGAGAGATTATTAAGTTAACAGTTTGGTAGAATGCCTAAGCACTATTTTTTCTTATTATTTGGTATATGTTGTCTTTAGAGTCACTGGAAAAAAATAGTTATATTATATGAGCATCACATTTCCAATGGAAAGCTAGCATGTCCTGAATAACTCAAGCTATAATTAGTCATTGATACTATGTTCTGAAAACTTAGGAACCCACAGCATCTTCCACAGTATATTTTTCCATGCAAAATGCATTTCTTATGGTGCAGCTTAAGGCTCAGATGTAAGGAACTTACCGTAGGCTAATTTTCACTAGAAGTCTTCCCAGCCAATTGGGAAAAATGAGGGTACTCATGGGACTGCAGGATGTGGCAAAATTGGTCTGGCACTTGCACCATTTTATTTCAGGATGGGGAGATACTGCATAGTTTGGACAACGGCAGCAGGAAAATGCATCTGCAGTAAAGCAGTTTTGGACAGTCCAGTTCAAGGCTGAACTCACTTAAAACAGCATATTTATATTCTGCACCACAAATCCAAATGTTTCAGCTTCTGCTGAGCCAATGTCAAATGAAAACAGTTTTATTTTGAATGAAAAGTGCATTTTATCTTTTAGTAAAACAGAACTCTTCCTTTGGAAAAAAAAATATTTGTGGAAAATTTTCATTTTCATATTCACAAGTAAATCAGAGAACTGCATGACTCTGTAGCAATTGCTACTCATCTGTTAAAATAGCCAGCAATAGCTTATCAACTTTTCGTAAGTAGAACATCAAGTCAGCTGGACTAAAGCAGTATCACAGAGGAGGTCAAAGTGGTACCAGATCACAGTCTCACAGTCCCCATTGCTTCCACATCAACACAGCACCAGCTCAGTAAAAGGTGTTTTTTGTTTGTTTGTTTGTTTTGTGGCCAGCCAGGTGAGCCCCTTCCTCCTGAAGGGCTTGTGCTCCTTAAGACCCTCCCCAGGCCCTTCTGGCACCCTCAGCCTTCTCTCTCTCCAGAACTGCTTATCCTCACATGAGAGGTCACAGGCAAAGCGCTGGGGCTAAATAACAGTATTGTCATTTCTAGTTAATGAAAAGTGGCTTCCGTGCTGGATTTTCAAGCAGTGTTTTTCCACCTCATGGGCTGCACACCGCACATTGCCCATAGCAGCTTATTTGAAAATCGCATTCCCCAAGATCAAGATACTCGTGTAGCAATGTTTTGTGCATCTGTCATTCTGCACCCATTACTTGTGCTGCTTGTTCATCTAAGCAGAATGAGGAGATGGGGTTGTGTGTTAGTGTAGCACTGCTGTGCCTAACCGCTGTATTATCCTCCAAATTGAGATGAAGATAAACAAGAGGTGCACGGCACATCTTAATCTTAACTGCCAGTAGTGACAGCTTTACTCAATTTTAGTCAGCTATCAAGTAATCAAAATGAATTAAGAAACAGAAGGAAGGACTGCACTCAGATCCAATAAAGTGGTGGGCACTCTAACGCTTCAGGGAATCACTGCATAACTCACTCTTTTCATTATCACTGTGAGTTCCCCATTGCTGTCATTAGATAGCATCTCTGGGCAATTGCAGTCCATCAGGAAATCAGTTTTCCCTATCAAATGTATCACTGATTTTCAGAAATAGCTGTCAGTCTAGCTTGTCTCAGTGGGATGTTTATGCATGCATGCGTGTGTTTATGTGCTTTGAAGACTCTAATAAGATGCCCTAAAAGTGTTATTAATTCTCAGCAAGCCTCTCACACCTTTAGCTGAGAACGATGCTTGCAATTGGTCAGTGCCCCAATTCTCCGCACACTCCAAGAGCTCAGGCAGACACTCTGTGGTACACGGTTCCTTTAGAAGGTAGAAGCCCATTTCTCCTTTATGCATCTCAAAGGAAGGAGTAGCCTCAAGAAACCTTTACTTCATTTCTGCATTTCTTAAAATCAGTAGCTATTTTAGAAGAACTTTGGTCTCAAAGGTTATCTGAGTTGCAGCTTTCATGTTTGGAACCACACCCTCTCTCTTTTTCACTCATTTTTTTTAAATTATTTTTTAAATTATTATCTAAATAATTATCTAAATAATATCAGGAACCCTGTGGTCAGGTTTCTAGTTTCTAGTTTTATCCCCAAATTCTCTTTTGTACATCATGTGCACAGCATGTGCAAGCAACCCTGATAGTACTAATGAGTGCCAACTTCCAAGCACATAAGTTGGATATGAAATAAGACAGCTCCCAAAATCTATGACTTCAGCTGAAGTTTACTGCTGTCATTAAACTCTCACTTATGGACCAAAATCTGCAGAGATTTCATTTAATTGTACTCCAAGGCAAATGGTTAAACGTAGTCTTCATAAATCCTGATGGCTGAGCTGTAAGCAAGCGATGGACACTGACTCTCTGCTAATTAAGTCAAGCACATAACTTCTCTTTATAACACTAATAGATAACTGTGGCCATTTCCTTGGGAACAGAACTGAAAGTACTGAATGGAAAAAGATCATGATAGGCTTAAAAAAGAAATCAAAAGGATAACAAGTTTCAGTAGAGGATGATTGCTCCACAAAGCAAAGGTAGGTCCCCTTATACGAGAAAATTCTGGCCCCATATTAACAGTAGTTAGAAAATAGATTTAGCCTGATAACTAACAGATTTATCTTAAAGTAATAGAAAATGCTTCTGAAAAATCTGAAGAACATACAAACAGCCCCTGATTTATGGAAAATTACAAAATCATCCTGATTTCTGGAACATTACAAAATCTCTCTGATTTCAGAGTCTATTTTTTTCTCCAGCAGTGACTTTCCTCCTTCTATCTGAAACACCCCCACCCTTTGGTAACTCCTTCTTTAAGCTCTTTGTAACATCTCAAAAAATCAAATGTCTGTTCTTACAGGAAAATAGTTTCTAATTAAAAATACTGTGTGGGTGCGAAGAAATCTGGGCCCACTCTTTGCCTCACTGATGTCAACAGAAAAATGTGTTTTCTTTTTTATTGTTAATGTTAGTAGAAACAGGGGCACTTGTGCATTGCTGTTTGTTCCCTGGCTGCAGTTTTGAAAGAACAGAAGTTCTTTAGTACTAACAGCCAGTTGTTTTTTTCCTTTAGGTTTGGTGAAAGAAGCTGACTCAACTTCTAGGCTTGACTGGAAATGTTTGTGACAGAGGGTCTGGAGAGCATCTGGAGGTCAGAGCATGCCCATTGAAGAACAGCTAGCCAAGAAGGTTAGTTACTTATCCAAACATTAGTTGCTTATGGGTCCACTCCAAGCAATCACCTCAGAAAGAAGTAAATCTTAAAACAATTTCTCTGTACCACATCAGAGCAAGATTTTGTGTTTTCACATCAAATACAAGTATTTTGAGAATGCCACACAGTGTTTTCATTGCGAGATAGATTATTTTGCAGACTGAACATGCACCTAAATCATTTTCAGATATATTCCTATGCTGATTTGGGGACTGAGTTCAGAAGGTAATTCTGTATTTCTCCATTTCTCGCTTTCTATTATAATCCTTTCACAGAAACATTCCAAAAAAAATCAAAGAAATAATTGTAAGTGCAGGCAAATAGATGGACACAAATCTTGCAACATCACAACATAATACAGAAAGATGAAGATGAAGTATGTTTTTCTTTCATCTAGGTAGCAATCTCCTTAGACCAGAGTATCTTTAGATGTTGTTCAGGCTCCAGATGAATTGACCTCCATCTCTTCAATTCCCTCCCACATCATCTTACATATCGCTAATACAGTTCTGTGTGCAGCTCAAGCAGTGCAAAAGCATTTTGAACAATTTGCTAGTAAGTTACAATTGGTTCTACCTCAGAAAAGTACATTTAAAAAAAAGGAGGAGAAAAATAAGAGCTAAAAGTTTTATCTAATGTCACTAGGAAGCACATCGTTTTTCAGAGATAACTTAGCGTTACGACAACACTATTAAACCACGTAACATTAGAATAGAGGTTCTTCCTCTGTTTTAGGTAAATTTCATGTATTGCATGCAAGAAAAGCTGAGTTTGCTGGTTGAATACAGGACCTCATATTCCACTTAAGTTCTTAATTATGAACACTTCAGCTATTTTTGAGCAGTAGCTGATAAAGTTACGGCCCAGTGTGGAATATGAGGAAATGAGAAATTTATTATATTTCAGCAACACAAAATTACATTTTCCTAGGAGGACTACACAGACGGTCAGTAGCCAATCACTTGAGGTCCCTCCAGTCCTATATGTTCAAAGTTCATATTCTTTCATCTAACTATATATTTTCCTTCAGACCTTAGCGTGTGTCTAGTTGGGAAGAAGTGAACTTGTTTTTCTTTTTGATGAGACTAGCACTTCTCAAAGTTCACCTGTGAATAATGTCAGCAGGGAGATGTGCATCTAGCTGATTCAGAAGACACATTTGTGTCAAAATCTATTTTTCCTGATTTCACTGAAGTGTTTTGATATGCTATGGTGATTCACAAGATTGATGCAAACCCATTTCATAGGCCTCATCTCCCTCAATCTCTAACCTTTCCTATAACCACATTTCCATGCTATTTTGAAAAGTACTTGAAGATGCCTTTGTTTTTCTTAGTATCTAAGACCCAGAATGGTTTGAAGACGTTCTCTCAGACCTATTTCCTCAGAGATTTTCCTTTTTTTTTTTCTGAAGGCTGCAGTTCATCAGTATGGCAGCATCTTTTCTGTGCCACAAGCGCTTGGGGCCTTTCAGGTCGTCAGTTTTCCAGTGATGCCAAGACAGTATTTTCTTGCAATAATTTAATGATGTGGCTTTTTTTCCCCCCTCAAATTTAAACATGTCCTGTTGTTTGTGCTCATTTAAGGCCATGATAGGTTTTTAGGAGAAATATGTCTTTTCCCTCATCTGGAATGGAGACCACAACTAATTTTTTGAAACTATCACAGAATACATAAAGCCACTTTTAAAAATCTTGCAAAGCATACACGCATCACCTTCATGAATAGTGATGAAACTCTGGCTCCAGCTGTTTTAACTTCCTACTTTTCCTGCTCAGTTCCTTGGAGAAGTGATTATAGCTAAGGACAGAATGAATTAGATGTAAAACTTAATGGTATTGCCTCTTCCTGCTGCCAGCCCACCAGACATTATTATCTCTGTAGGAAAGGCAGCAGACCAAGCTGTGTGCTCATGCTTTGGCCAGCCCAGGTAAAAGTCCTGAAGTGATGCAGATACTGTGATCGGTGGTTTCATACTACATTGGTGTTGCCCGAGAGAGAGATACAATCTGTTCTACCACCCTTGAGAGGGGCAACAATCTCTGGCAACAAAGCAGGGGAGATAGCCAAGAAGAGTGATCCTGAGGGGATATCTGCTGCAGGTTTGGTAAAACCTTAGTAAGTAAAAACTTAATTAAAAAGCAGTACCCCCAACCTGCATGTTATGATTAGACTAAACAGAGAAACCTTTCTCCAATTTGGCCACTGTGCAGCACAAAAGGACATCAGCAAGGTATGAGTGGCTGGGACAAAGCATCATTGTAACCTTCAAGTTCTCAGTAGAGTAGTTGTTAGTGCATTGCACCTAATTGCCTACATTTATGTGGCATTTTATGCTGATGGATTATGACTGTACCATATATAATGCTCATGACATTACTACTTCCTATTGGAGTAAAGATACAGATGGAATAAAACACATTTTTGCTACATTTTTTTCTACACATAAGGGTAAGCTTCACATACTGCACAGAAATGTTATAATGATATATGAAGACGGGACAAAGCTGTTGTCACAAAGGACAAAAGTTCATTATGTTAACTGAACAGCATTATTCCCCAGATTTATTTAAAACTGAACCAATTCAATCTGGCATAAAGAGTCCACCAGTGCTGTGTTTCTTTATGATGCTGGGAAAGATTTTCAATGCCCTTGGGAGAAGAGCTGGACTCCTACAGATGTCACATAGTATAGCAGTATAATGGATATATTAGGACAAAGAGAAAAAGAACAAAATATTCTCCAATCCATTTTTTTTAACTAAATTTCAATTTTGCTTATTTAAAAGTTTGGAAGAGGTCTTGTTTCTTCTTTGCGACTTTGTCACAGCAGAATGGCTGGGTTTTGTACATTTACTATGTTCAGTCAGTATGAGCCCTAATGAGCACTACAAATCCCATTTATGAACTTGTGAGTTTTGTGGTTGGAATAATTAATCTTGCTGGTTTGGGAAGTTCAAAAGTCATTAAAGTTGCTGAATTCACACTGAACTTAAAGGGGATGGCTACTCACTTGCCAAACTAACACCAACTCTATAGGGTTATGCACATACTACAGGGTGAACAAGTCCTGAGCCCACTCCACATATGTCTGGGCTTCATCCAACCCAAGAAGCAAGCTGTCATGCTGATTTGAGAATTTTGCCCTGAGCACAGAAGATGTTACTTTGTCTCTTCGGTAGAAGAGAAATCCAGTTCTATAAGAAAATAGCTCTGTTTTCTAAAAAACATGGAGACCTTGGTTTGGGC
Organism: Crypturellus tataupa; assembly: GCA_034781795.1. Classification (NCBI taxonomy): domain Eukaryota; kingdom Metazoa; phylum Chordata; class Aves; order Tinamiformes; family Tinamidae; genus Crypturellus; species Crypturellus tataupa. The sequence continues at coordinate 1,271,333 of JAWLRI010000035.1, read as the reverse complement.
TATTTCAAAGCCTAAGTAATACAGGTTTCCCAAGAAATGGCAGTCAAGTTCCTCAGAAACCTTTGAAGATCACAGGTTAATGCTATCTCAAAAAACAACTGCACAGGTGTTACTGAAGAATGTGAAGTTTCTTTTGTCAGGCATTGAATTTAAAGTGGAAAAAGATCTAGGGGAAGAAAACATTGCAAAAGGAGGAATAGTTTATCATTTCTAAGAAGATTCATTAAAATATTTTACTAACTCAGAAAAGCCTGGTTTACTGAAAGTGAAGAAGGGTAATAGCGACAAAGAGTAGGTAAGGAACCAGTGAAGAAACAGTCTTCGTCTTTGTTTTGGTATTCGTCATTATTTCTCATTCTGGCAAAATTTGCATAAAATCCGCATCAACATAGAAGCAAAATGGCTTGTGGAACATGAAACTCAACATTTTAATCTGATAAAATAACCCAAATATTACAGTGATGATGTGATCTTGAATAGCATAAGGCAGAGACAACCCACTGTTAATCATTATGCTGATAAAAACTGATTCAATTATATTTTCTTTTCCCAATATTCTTTTCTTCTCTGCCATGATTTTCTCAGAGGACTCAGTGCACATGAGCCCAAGTAGAGGAAAGCTTCCTCATCATTCGGTTCCTTATTTCAGGGGCTAGTTTTGTAAGACGACCTTTGTCCTGTGTAGCTGCCCAGTACAAAACTGGTACATTACTTAAGTTACTTAAGCATTACTTTACCCTTTTAAGCCTTTCGGGACTGAAGCTATTCATGGCTTTTCCACTAAGAGGCTGGAGAGGAGTGAAATTCAACTTTGGCGGAGACAGTTTCTGTTTTGGCATTAGTCTGTCCTGGTTTGCAGCTTCCCTCCCTCTCTTTTTTTCACCTCTCTATTGTAGAAAAATGCTCCAAACAACTCATGTAGAAGTTCAAGTATTCAGGAGCTTTCACAGCTTGCTATGGGTTTCACTGAATGACTCACAGAACCTATTAATTTGCTTCTCCAGTTTTGTAGGTTAAAAATAAATAAATAAATAGATAGATAGATAGATAAATAAATAAATAAATAAAAGCCTAGCAACTCCTACAATTATTCCACAGAGCCCCACTGGTTACAGTCCTCTTAGGAAAGCCTTTCTGTTCCTCTCCTTGGCCAGAAATCCACCTGTTTCGTCTTAAAGACTAGCAGAACAAGATGAGCATCCCAAAGAGGCTGTGTTTTGGTTCGCACAAATCACCCCATGGCAGGACATCTCCGCTGCTTGGTAGGAGTGCAAGGCACTATACAGTGTTGGAAGGAGAGGGTCTCTTCCTACTGCACAGCTCTCAGCTTCCCTGGTTGCTCAGTTCTCTTTGCTTGAGCTCAGCCTTATTTTAGCTCAGGTTGCCCTGTCAAAAGTAGACTAAGCAATCAAAGAAGATTCATCCTGTTTTAAAATGAACTTCATTTACTTTAGAGAGAGAAGGGGAAAAGAACAGTCTATGAGTTTCTGAAAAGTGCTGATTAAATACAACTTGCTCCATAATGATTTGTTGCCATCTCTTGACGAAGATGATCTGGTACTTGCAGCTTCCACTGAATTTCATTCCTATTGTAGCTGAACTTGGAGGAAGTGACAGGGGAAGGATATTAATATATCTCGGGGCTGAGAGGGAGCTGTTTTTCAAGTGAGACAGAAGCAATAAGTGTTTTGAACACCTCATACTTCAGTGAAATCCAATTTTCTGTCACAGGTTTTCCACTGAAGTAAGACTGTGCTTGGAAGTCAAAGTCCGGGATACTCAGTGGCATCTGTAAACTGCATAGGAAATGAATGCTTTTTGTTCTTTTGTTGTTTGCAAATGTACCCTTCAGTTTGCAGCCAGAGTGAATATTAGCCATTGGTACAAGGCTTTGTGCTTAAGGAGTTTTGCACAGAACCCAAATTACAGCTTACGGTTCCTGTGAAGTCTAAAGAAAATAACTGTGAATTCTCTCGGTCAAGTGGCTTGGGAATAACATAAGCCTTCAAATGTTTCTGGAAGGTAGGGCGTCTCTGCTCAGACAGCAGCTCATGAAAACAAGTTCGGTCCTTAAGTGGTATAAGCTTCGGCTAGGGCCAGCAAATTTGCGCATTTAACCCTCAGAGCGTTCCCTGTGGAACATGAGCTTGCTGCAGTCAGCCCGAAGCTGCTGCGGGAGCAGACACAGGCTCATGGAAGAGCAAAGGGGTGGAGGGAAGAAGGGAGAGAGTCCCTGCTGACAGACTACACATTTGAACTGTTTGGGATGGAAAAGCAGTCTGCAGTCTCTTGACCAAATTTGTGCTGGCAAAAGGCATGATAGTAGCAACAATCTCCTTAAAAAGGATAAGGCAAATCCCAGTGCTGCATTTGCGGGGACCTCTGCATTCCCTGTGGCTTATCTCAGTAAAGCAGTCGACCGTGAGGGTAGATGCTGCAGAATATGTCACAAATGTGCTAACCTGGTAATGCCACAAACCTACAGCTAATTACCCTCTCCTGGCTGCTCTGAGGCTGCAAGCCTGGGCTGGCAGAGACGAGACACCCCAGCCCCTCTTTCTCAAAGGATCTGAAGGCATTAGTAGAAGGACTCCCATTGCCTCTAAGGGCAGTTCCTTAATGTAGAAGTCTCTATCTCTTGGACTAAAATTTCATTAACTTTAACTGAATTAGATATAGCTAAGCCTTCGGATTGTATCCAGAAGAAGTAATATGCTTTTTACCTCCTGCTCAATTCACCAGTATAAACAAATTAGATACACACTTTAAGCATGTCATAAACGACTCCTGGCTTAAATTTATGCAATCTTAATAGCACCACATTCAGAATAAACTCCCAAGTGAGATAAACACAGTTAGAAAATAAGGTTTTTGCTCTCCTGGAAACAAAATATATTCTTTTGTCACTTCTAAATAATGAGAACATTAGTACAAAACATCAGGAAACATTTAATAGGACTAAGTGGGGGATTTAGTAAAAATAATGGCAATTTCTTTTCTGTCCAGGGGAGAGAAGAGCTTCACAGAGGCCATGCCATGGCACAGACAAATGCATGGTTCTCCTTGTCCTTTCTGCCTATCCACCCCCTTAATGGGAAACATGTATCAGTACAAAAGCCCGTTCCTTAAAATAGGGTCACTGACCTGAATGCAGGAACTGCTGGAGCTTGAAGCTTTGTTTTATTAATCAGTTTTCATGCATTTAGTTGAGGATTAGCATAGCCTGCCAGCTCTATCAGCATTAATTTAGAGTAATACCTTGAGGTATTGAGGACAGAGCTGTCTACTGCTCATATAATTTCAGAGAATTGCCCCCACCCCACCCCCTGCCTGCTAAGGATTAAAAAACCATTAGGCCAAAATGAACACTTCAAATATGCACTGCTCATTATGCATTTGGAGTCACAGTGGAAAGGAAAGAAAACACGGTGAAAGTGGGATTTGCAGGGTACTTTGCTAAGGGAGGAAGTCTGGGGTTGTCACAGTGGGACTACACATGAGGCCTGTGCTCGCCTACTAGAGCAGTGTGCATGTTCTGCAGTAGGTCCTCGTGCCCCAGCAAACCTGGTATCTCCACAAGAGATCACAATCCCCTCAAGGCACAGTGCCTCCCAAAGCTCATTAGCAGAGGCAGCACATCTTTAAACAACATGACCAAATATCTCTTTAAAATATCTTTCTTAAAAAATAACCAAGATAAAAGAGATGTTTTCCTTTAGTATGCAGTACATTGATTCTGTGATTGCTTATGTAGCTTACTTCCTCAAGGGTGCCTCAGCCACCCTTTGGCTTCCTCAGCAGATTTTGGTTAAATTAGCACCTTCTCTCACCTGCTAAAGAAAATCTAGTAATCCTTAATGGCCATTTCCTCCTGTTGTACCTGTACTTTTAATAGACTTTTTGCCCTGACAGAGATTTCTATGCTGTAGCAATCTGTGTGGACACTGGAAAGAGTCTGAAGGCATCTTAGCCCAGTCTGCCTGCCTACCATAGGAATAGTCAACTGCAGCTGTAATAACACAGCCATAATGCTTCTCAGTTTCCTAAACCAGAAGAGCACCTAGGCATAAATCAACAATAAGATCTGAGCATCTTCACAGATCAGCTTAATCTAAGCAGGCCTGATTCTACAACCATCACCCACACTCACAAACACGTCTTCCTGGCTGAATACAAGCAACAGTTAAAGTTTGGCAAAAAAAAATGCATCCACAGAAAATCTCTAGCAGCATTTGAGAAACTCAAATATCCATATAGTCTCACTATCAAGACTCTCTTTAAAACACCTGTCTTTTGCTGGTCTTATTACATCTGCCAAAAATAGCCAGGTATCTTCAAGCAAAAGAATTTGGACAAGTGATCAGAAAACAAATGGTCATTTGGGCTCTGAGTGGTCACTAAACACTCACAGAGTGCCCTTTTCACCACAGAATATATGGCGGACCTGGAAGAGTAACTGTAATATCATGTTTGCCTTTAGTGTGCTCAGAGTCTCCTTTGGGATGCAGTTAGGAGATTAGAACAATTCCAAATTCAGGTGCACCACCTGCTTAGTGATGCTGACACCCTACCACAAAATAAGCAATAAAAACCTCCTGAAAATCAGGGCAGGAGGACAAAAATAAAAAGCAGTTCCCATTTGTTAATATTGCATATTTTGAAGACCAAAACGCTAACAGATCCAGTGATCTTTTTGCCAACACTGAAGCAGATTATCTTGGGCCAGGTCTGCTTCTCAGCTAAAAATTACAGTTCTAAGGACTCCTCACAGCAACCCTGCTGGAGGGAGCTGTGCCAAGTAGAGAAATCTGGACTTCCAGCTCACCTGGAATCATTGACCCATACCAGAGACTAAGGCCCTTACAGATCTTCCAGCCATTCAGCACTTTGCAGTTATAGCAGACTCATCAGTTTACACAAAACTTTTTGCTACCTTGGCCTCTTTGAATAGAAAGAGATTAGAATGGGACCTACCTGATCCCCTGGGTTGGCAGGGCAGAGCTGGTAGTCACAGCATGCAAGGGACAGCAACCTCTTCACTCACCACTTCAGTAACTAGAAAAAAGCATGAGGGAAAGTTATTTCCCCATAGTGGATTACTTCCTCTTCCTCTTCATCCCCAGTGCCAATACAGTTGTCTACTTTAATCTTTCTCTTCCAAAAGAGGGATTTGGTTCAAACTGAGTATCATGGTGCTGTGCACAGATCCTTCTGCTCACCTTGAATCCAGGGAGAAGGCTCTGAAAGCAGATGCTCAGGCACTGATCAGTCCTGTAGGCTTAGAACAGATACAGGCATCCACCTAAAGGAAGAACTGTTTTGCCTTTTGCCATTTATATAAATAGATGTAACATGAAGGAACTACCCTCATACACTTTGTACCAAACCAATGGATGTTCTAAGACAACAGCCTAATGCACTACTTCCAAGGGTACTTCCAAATTTTCCTCACAGCTAGACCTGTGCTTAGCGTTCTTTTGCACCGCTGGCTGCAAAACATACAAGAACACTTTTCTTTAAAAAACTATTTACAGTGACCTCCACAACATAAGCTTAGAATGCAGTTTATGACTTGTCTCTGGATACTACCACCTACTTTTACAGGAGTGCCTGGAAGAAGCTCTGTTCTCAGGGGGGTTAGTGTTATGCAGAGCTAGGAATATAAGCCTTTCTACTTTCCACAGGCAGAGCCTTCAATAAGACTATATGCTGCCAGGAACTTCTGTGGGTGCCATGCATTTATACCTCTCAGATTTTAACACCTTGTACTCGGAGAAATGCTTTCCAGAATCATGATGGCCACTTAGAAATGAGGCAAGGTACAAAGGCATACATTTTCAGGCATTAAAAAAAAAATCCCACTATAATTATTCATGGGCTGTAGAAAATGCATGCTATACAGTGCTGATCAGCTGGGTCCCTGGCAGGATATGCTGCTACTGACAAGAACTAACTAGCAAGTGCTTAATGTGTTTATCAGAGTTTTATACAAACAGATGTGATTTAAGACATCTGCTTGCATCAGTGCTCATTCAACATAAGATGCATCAATTTTCCAGAGGCAGTTGATGCAGAGGAACAATGCAATAACATGCAAGGCAGTGCAGAGGGCTACCTCCGAATGTGCTCACGTGGTACCTCAGCACCAGATACGGGAACTAGATGAGGTCCTAGCAAATGAGCTACTTCGGCTTGGGCTGTTAACCCAGGTTAACACAGTAATGCAGCTTCTGGGTGACAGCTGGCTTTGATCCACCTGGCTCAAGCTGTGGGCAAAGGCCTGTGTACCTGCACCTGGCAGTGTTGACATCTGCCCTGGGAGAGGCACTGTCAGCTTGGAGCAGCATCAGGGCCCAGTGCTCAGCAGCAGATAAAGACTTCTCTAGGATAAGCTTCCCATTAATTGCTTCTTTGAAGGCCTATCTGGGGAGACTGCCATGAAACCCAGAAAGAGAGTGAGATGATTGGTCTCATGCCACTTTGTGTGACTCACTTGAGAGACAGGAGCACAGCAGTATGGAGAAGATAATTAGTCCTTTGTGTGTACGTGCCTGTTTCCAGTTCATTTGAGTGTCTAGCTTTTGGCCATTGTATTCAATCTTAGTTTTATTGCAGTCTTAAAACTTGTACCGTATGTAGAAGTTTGTACCTCAATAGGAGCTTTCATAACGCAATAAAATACCACCATAAATAGCAGCAGTGCAGGCTGCTCTGTGGCATTTACATATAGTGCTCTTCGCTTGCCTCATTAATTTTGTAAGTATCCAAGACTGCTAGAAATCAGCTTAATTTATACTCAAGCAGTAGGGCAAGCAAGCTGAAATAAAAACATACTAGAGCCGGGCTTACTTCTTTGTTACATGTCACCACAGACAGAAGGCTGTTTCCTTGAAGGGGAGAGAGAGGCCACTGAGATGGTGCTGTTTAACAAGCACCTCATTGTATTTGTACCAAGGGGAATCGTGGCAGGGGCATTACTACAAAATAGGGATTGCAGCAGTGACACAAGGAGACTGTAGTAGCGAGTGCTACCAGCACTCTGACCTCTATGCAAGACTCATTGCTCCAGATCCTGCATAGCAGTGTGCAAAACTCACTCCCTAGCAGAGCTTCCTCTTTCCATATATTTTTTTTTTTCTCCACTTGTTCAAATAGTCCAAATCTGAGGAAGGAATAAGACCAGCCTGTTTTGTTTTGTGGACTGTAGTCCTATGGGGCTTAAAGAACACAGCTGCATAGCTATGCGGCAAACAGAAACAGACTCACCCACCAAAATCTGTGTTTGTTCTCTATGGGTGGCTAGATCATATTGTCCAAAATACACAAGCTCCCCCTAACCTCACAGATAAATTATCAACAGGCATGAAGCACTTCTGCACACTCCACTGGAATTTTATTTTTCTCTATATTTGCCACATGCATTTTTAACTAGCTATGTATCACTCCTGCTTTAGAATATATTGCTTGGGAAAAAAAAAAAGGGGGGGGGTGCTGTGGGTCTTGCAGGCTTTGCTGAGTGTTGAGTGCATGGTGACATTGCTTTTCCTGCAAGACAGATACTTTATGAGGTGTGATTCAAAAGCCTGGTCTCCTTAGTCCTCCAAATTAGAAGGCCATTTGGAGCACATCACAGTTCCTTCCCTGCTTGTTCTTCAGTTTTTCCACCAAAGGAAGCCAGCATGCCAAGACAGAGTAGCATCTTGTCTATTTGTGGAACAAGCCTGTAGCTGAAGCAGGAGCTGAGGACTATGGAGCACACCTGCTGCAAAACAGACACAACCTGCCCTGAAAACCTAGAGCTCAGATTTTGACCATCATTACTTTGAAGAAAAAAGTTCATTTATGCTCACTGCCCCCAATTGAGGAGAACAGAAGGTGTCCTTGGCAAAGTCTCATTGGTCAAACCCTACTCTTACATTGGATTTTTACAGGTATTTCTGTGCTTGAGGTGAAGGCAGGTTATCAAGCTTTTAAAGATCTTCTGTATAGCTCTTATTAGAAAAAGCACATTTCTAATCATTGCATGAAGTCTTGCTTTTATATTTTTTTTGGCCAAATAATTCTCCAGTCTTCAAAAAAGGCAAGAGAGAAGAACTGGGAAACTATAGGCTGGTCAGGCTCACCTCCATCCCTGGAAAGATGATGGAGCAGCTCATCCTAGAGACCATCTCTAGGTATGTGAAGGAAAAGGTGATCAGGAGTAGGCAGCATGGATTCACCAGAGGGAAGTCATGTCTGACAAACCTGATAGGCTGGATGGACGATGGCAGAGCCGTGGATGTTGTCTACCTTGACTTCAGCAAGACTTTTGACACAGGCTCCCATAACATCCTCATAGAAAAGCTCAAGAAGTGTGGACTAGATGAGTGGACAGTGAAGTGGATTGAGGACTGGCTGGATGGCAGAGCCCAGAGGGTGGTGATAAAT
>JAWLRI010000035.1:1215164-1262806 GCA_034781795.1 Crypturellus tataupa | reverse complement strand
GACCCCCCTGTACACAGCCCCGGTGCGCATGCCTCGACCAAGGTTTATCTAAAGGTCATAATGATGTTCTATAAAGGTCTAAAACCCCAATATCAACTCCCTACATTGATGCATCTCTTATATTATGGACTTATGGATGTGACAAGTCATGTGGTTCAGCAGAGCCCTGCTGCTGCCTCTCATGTGCTGCCTCTTCCCTTGGAGGCTGTCTGATCTGTGAAGCTTTTAGTTTTACTGCCACTTCCAGGATAACCCTGATGCCTGCTTGCTTAGGGTCTCCTATTCCCTGGCTTTTTTTTTCCACTGCAAACTGTATGACCCTTCTTTTATTTTATAGAAAAAAGAAAGAACCCAGAGTTGTCATCTTTGAAGAAGGTGCAAAATGGCATCAGCAGAGCTCGTAATAGTTTACTGTAAGTAAAACCATTTCACCACAGTTTATATGACAGCCATGATGTTTGTTTGAAGTTCACAAGAAAATTTCCACTGCAAAACGATTCATTCACTGTAACTCTCGGCTCTACCAAACCCTGGCCAGGAATGATGCTATCTATTCCTGAATGATTTGCCAGATGACTCTGCCAAAATGAGGTAGTTTAGATATCCCTGAGTTTGTTCTTCACAACATATTGAAATTTCTCAGCCCCCTTAGTGATTTCAAACAGGACCTGAAAATACCAAAAGTGGTAGAAGCACAGATCTCTTTCTTAAGAAGAGTTACACTAATGAAACAACTGTTCAATATTATAATTTTTAAAGATCCAAAAGAATGAGAATGCCAAACACGTTTCTTTTGATAAATACAAGAATCACACTGCAGTTCCTCTTTTTTTCTCCCATTCTAGTCTTAGAATTTATGAATCCACCAAAGCCTAAAGGGAATATTGTGACAATCCACATAACATAGACTATACCATCCCACCCACTACTTCCTCCTGGCTGAAAAAGAGCATATCTATCAGTAACAGCGGCAAGCCAGATTTAAAGTCTCTAAGCATGCAGGAACCATCCCCTTCCTATATAATCTTTCCCTGTGGTTACTTACCTGCTTTGCAAAATAGTTGCATCTTAACATTGGTGACCTACATCGGATTTCGCCTATGCTGCAATATACATGGTAAATACTATAGCTAATGTTTGCCAGTATCTCAAGTTTTAAGCACTTAGCTTGAAGTGCACAGAAGACTAGCAAGGGAAAAGAAAAGCTAAACATCAAAAGCCAGAAAAACATAGAATAAATAACTACATAATATAAACAGGTCTATAAATTATAGATACAAGTTTTTTTAGATTACTGTTTTAGCTGATTATTTTCTGCATTAGAGACAGCATTTTATAATCTATAGGAATTCTGCTCATTTATAGATATTACCTTTTCTAATTCTGTATCAGAAAATTACATCAGTGCTTCAGATGATGCAGCTAGTTAACCTAAGTATTGCATTTGCAGATTTCCAAGAAAATTGTCGGGATGACTTGAAAATAAATGTTGAGTTTATTATTTATAAGAAATGTTATCTTGTCAATGCCAGCTAATTCACTTAAGATGCTATGCCAAAGTCCCAGGTTCAGCTGAGCAAGGGATTTTACAGTGCGGCAGGATTATGGCTTGGCAGCTAATACTGCTGGTAGCTTTTTTTTTTTTTTTTTTTAATGCAAGCTAACTAAATCCCTGAGTTTCTTAGTATGTCCTAGAATCTTATTTTGCAGGTTTCAAGTCAAATCTGTTCCCTTTTAAATTATATCATCTCTTTTTCCAACTTAAATCCAGGATCTTTTAACTGCTTGGAAATCCTTTGAGCATGTTGTGCTGGGTGTTGCTTTCCAAACTCTATGACCTAAATGCCCAGGTGAGGATATCTGCCCAATAGCAGAGCAGAGCTAGATGAAGCGTAGCCCAAAGTGAGAGGGAGAAAAGCTTTCTGAATTAGGTGCATTGCAAAAGGAAACTCCATGCACAGCTCAGCCCTGTCTACTACCTGCTTTTGGTATTTTGTCCAAGTGTTGGCAAGTAAATTCGTATCAGGAGGTGTATGTCCTGCATCCTGGCTTGCTGGAAAATTGGGGCTGGGAAGGAGAGAGAGGATGAAGAGAGTTTGAAGGAAGTGAGAGTCAAAGAGATTTTTGGTTTGGGGGGGAAGAAGGCATGTGGATCTGTGACTGCATGAAAACACTTCAGAGCACAACAGATATGGTATGATGGCTACACAGCTATGCTGTCAAGCAATGAAGGAAAGTCAAGTCCTGATTAGAGGAGGAAGTAAATTTTCTTTCTTTTCTTTCTTTCACTGAAGAAAGATAAACTATAAATACATTTTTAATATCTAACATAAAGCAAATATTTAGTAGGAATGTTAAGAATTGTAACTGTTAATAATTTTAGGCCTCCCAGTTTCTTTGCTGTGAAACAGATAATTCTGAATGTGTCAGATGAGTGGAATTTGAACTCTTTGCTCCTTCATATCTTTTTGAAAATCCAAGTATTGAGTTTTAATTTTATGTATTAATATCCTTCTGTAAAAAGACAAAGACTGGTTATAAAGCAATGATCTAATAATTCCAGGGTTTTTTTGTGAAGATTAAAAAAAAAATAAAAAGAGATAACTTCTTTTTCAGGCACAGGCTGAACTTTCTTCTCTTTACATTTTGCTTATTCCATAGCACTCAGAAACTTTGCTACCTTACCAGTCTTTCATCTAGTGCTGCCAGAAAGGTAGCAGAGATTTCTAAGGCAGAGATCTGACAGCGCTGGGCGTAACTAGCCCTGGCCCTGTGAACTTGCACAGCAACTTCTGCCTGCAAAGTGCACAGATACAACTTCAGTGGTTGTAGAAACTACAGATGAGGAAGAGAGGCTGAAATAGGAACAGATCAAACGTGGAAATGCTTTTATTGTGAACCAAACATATGAATTAAAGGCAACAGATTCACTTTTGAAGGGTAGAGGCAACATGGAAGATGCATTAGGATAACAAGTCAGCAGACTGCAAGACTCTTTCAGATTCTGGAAGGAAAGAAATCTTGATAAGTTGCTGAAATTTTTGTCAAGAAGCATCCCTTTTGTTCACCCCTATGCTCGGAGAATTTTAGTGATCATTAAAATGAGAGCAGATACTGAAATGAACCCCAGTCAGTACTTTGGGGGTTAAATTTGTCCTTGTGAGTATTGTCTACCTTGCTGCTAAGGAGTGTTAGACTTCTGAGTTCATGAAGAGCACCAAAGGCAGCCAGAACCATTTAATCCTTGGAAGCTGATGTGGAAGCAGGAATGGAAATGGCCACCACCAGCACCTCCCTGGGCTTTCCTATCCTCTGAATCCCTGAGCTGCTTCCCGGTGCAGCTTTCACACAACTCGTTCAAGAAACAGACCACCTCAGGGAGAGCTAGTAGGCAAGGGGGAAAAAAAAAATCCATTAACCATGAAGCCTTGTGGATCAGTCTGGATCTGTTCCCTGCAGACTTAAGAGAGAGCAGACACTATCCTGCAGAAAACATGCTTGTTCACTCCTCGTCCACCAGTCATTTGTGCTGGCACTACATTTTGCACAAGTGCCGTAAGCCCTCTACGGGGCTTTATCTCAGCAGAAGTTGGATTAAATTAATTAATCCTCAGGTATTTCTCTGGTGGCCTATTACTTTACACCATCATCAGTGGCGTGGAGGAACCAGAAGAAATAAGTGCAACGCAGTGAGAGCCAATGAGCTGACAAATCCCATATATATTTTTGCTGGAATTAACTCCATTTGGAAACACTGTGATGGTGGAGCTGCAGGCATCCTTATGAAGCTCTACTTTCTATTAATAATTCATTGATTTCACCAATGTGAGGTCTAGTTGTTCAACAGCTAAATGAAATCAATTCTGTTCTTGTATTTCAGAGTTCAGGAGGATGCTGAGAGAGACTGGGGCCTGCGAAGGGATTCCCATCTCCCAGCTGATGAGCTGCATGAAAAAATGACAGCTCAGGAGATGACCTCAACACAGCGGGCAGCAGTGTGTCTGGTTTATGTCAGGGATATTCCTAAGGGAACACAAGATAGTGTTGAACCAGGGATGGCAAGTGTTTTCCAATATGTTTCTCCTGTAAATTACCTCCAAGTATTTTTCCTAATCCATCCCCCAACAGGATATTTTGTAGCTCCAAGGTCTGCTGTGCAATTCACCTCTGTCTGTAGTAGCATTTTCCAAAACTTCTGCCTTACCTTGAAACTCAATTTCTTGCACTTCTGGTTGTAAACAAAAACAAAAAATAAACACCCATCAAAACAACAACAAAAAAAAAACCAACACAACTCTCTTCTTCCTCCTTATCCTCAGCTAAATACCTGGACAGTAGTGTGCCTTTCTGGTGGACTACACAACCCTGGGGCAGTCTTTCAGCAATACCTCTGAGCTCAGAATTACGTGCCCATCAAGTTGTGGGTCTGCACAAGCACGTTTACCCAGGAGAAATTCTCTACTGTCCTGAAGTCTGAAGACAAGAAGAGAAAACTGTCAGCAGCCCTGTTGGTGTCCTACTTCAGGTCTAATCTGCATTACTCTGATTTTATTTACTCTCCGAATAACCCTTGAGACTCAAATTGGTCAAGTTTCCCACCTTCTGAAGACATGCTACTGTAGCTCACAAAGCCTTCTGCAGTTGTTAACTTGCTGAAAAAATCATCACAAGAACTATTTCTCTAGACAGAGAATCCTGTTACGTTCCAAGGCACAATTTTTGCACAATTTAGAAAAACAGAGAGAAAGCCAAAATGTACTGGGCAGAAAAACAAAAAATGGAATCAAATACCGACATACCAGCATAAATAATTTAGAATAATAAAACTAGAAGCATTTTTTTCTCAGTCAGCTTATCTGTAAAAAAAAAAAAAAAAAAAAAAAAAGCAAACTCCCCAAAACACCTCCTCACAACCATTTTGCGATGGAAATGAAGGCAACAGGCGGCTGCCGGAGGGCCAGGCAGGGCTGCCGCGCGCTCCCTGCGGCCCCCGGGCCTCGCTCAGCCCGAGTCACACAGCCTGGGCCCTCTGCCCTGTCGTGCGTCACTAGCGCCGCTCAGCCGGTGCCACCTCGGCAGCGCTGCTGCTGGCCACACGCATCCCATCTGCCTGGGGACAAACCCAGCGCTGAGCCTGGCGGCCCTGCACGCAGGCACCTGCCGAACGAATGGCTGCTGAGGGAGGATTCCCCTCGTGTCCTCGTTTCATCCGAAAAACTCCTGTTCCTGGCCCCTCATGCTCTCTCTCTCTCTCTCTCTCTCCATTTTTTCCATCCATTCTAGAACTGCTTTGCAGTTTTTATTCCTTCCTTCTCTTAATTTGCCTCTAGTTTTACTATTTATTAGCTGCAATGGCTTATGGAAGTTTTGTGACATCGGGTTTCTCATTCCTTTTTTTCTCCCCCATGCCTCATACTTTAAATACGAGCTGTTTGTCATTTTTTCTGAGGAAATTCGATGTTAGGAAAGTCCAGACTAACCTTCCTTCAGTTCTCAGGTTCTGAGAAACCTGGAAGTTCTCTGCTACGGATGAATCAGAAGCTCTGGCTCCTAACCTCAGTCCTGGCTCCTCCACTTGCTCCAAGTGGCAAAGCTGTCCCCTTGCATGCACAAGGCGATGCCAAACGCAGCAACTGCACAGTAGAAAGACCACATGGAAAACCTCTTGCACTGCTCTCCCAATCCCCTCAATTTCCAAGCAAATCCCACCCTCGTGCCTTGGACCGCTGTTTTCCAGAGTGGACATGGATCGGTAGGTCTGTGAGATGTCCAGTGTAGAAACTGCCTCTTTCTCCACTGAGGTTCTTGGAGCATTTGAGAGAAGAAAACACCAATACCAGTACGAACTGGGAGCTCTGGCAGGTCCCAGAGCACCTTGTGCCACAGCTAGATTTTAAGGACCTGAGAAGTCCCGACTGTTCAATGCATCAGACTAGGAACTTGGGACTGGATTAGATCTCGATCAGGCTTGAAAGTGTTCTATAAATGTCAACTGCAATTACATAATGATCTTTTCTGCCCTGGAAACACTGATCTAGCGCTTGATGAGCTGTTGGGTATGCGCAGACGGCGCTCTTTGCAAGGCATTTTCTCGCTCCCCAAAGGGCAGAAGGGACCCAACTAATATAGGTTATGCCAAAATGTACCAGGCAAATGCTGCTGCTTAGAACATATCACTGCCCTTCATGTCGCAGCTCTCACCAAAAGGTATATGCAAGAGTCTGGCAAACACAGATTTCATTAACCTACCTATAATATTCCCCTACCTGACTCTTATTAGATTCGTATGCTAAACCCAGGAGAATGTCTGAGGATTTTGCATGTAATTACAAGACTGATAATTACATCAGATACCACCTCTCCCTATCTCCATTCAGCCCCAAACAGATAACCATTTTCACAGATACATAGCTTTAAGCAAGAGAAGCAACCCAGCAACGTCAATTACTTAAAATGATGCAAATACCTCCATGTATTTGTATGATAAATACAGTATAGCTCCTTATCAGCTTCAGTTTGCATGGTCCCAGAGACAGATATCACATCCATGTCTTGTCTTCCTGCAGTGCAGCTGGTGTATTGTGGAAGATAAAAATCAACAAGCCAGAGTTAATAATATCAGTTTAGTAAGCTCTTACATCAATGCAAATACGTTCTTTTCTCGTGAGTCAAAATAACGGGTTTTTATTGTCTGAAAGGCCCCTGCACGCCGCACTTCCAACAGTTAATTCGGATGCAGTTTGGGGCATCACATGCCACATTTAGAAAGCCCTGAGTCACCATGGCAACAGGTTTCGCTTGCACATAGCGGCGCACAGACGTACGCTCCGAACCAGAGAGCGAAGGAGCTGACACGGAGAGCTCGCCGCAAAGCTGCCTTCCTGCTCGCCGTGCAGCACGGCTGAACGCTACGAATATAAATAGTGCACCCTTTCTGACTGGTTTTGGTGGATATTTGTACGAGCTGCTGGTCATGACAAACAGCCAGCAAGTATCGTTGGAAACCCACCGGTGCTGTTAATAGAACACATGCAAAATATGCATAGGTAAAGAGCTTTAGATATTCATATATATATAGATATATTCTATACATGTGTGTATATTTATATACACACATAGGTAGGCATAGATATAATCTACTAGAGCTGCATAGTAACTTACTTCTGGCACGCACTGCTAACGTAGGTGGTGGCTGCGGATTTGTCTCCTCTGTAGCACAGGGGTTTCTCTCGGGCATTTTCCCTCATGCTGTTCAAAAGCCTTCGGCACTGCAAAGGACACCCCAGCTCCAACTTAGCAATAATCCTGCAACCACACAGCCTAGTGAAAGGAGGCCAAGAAGTGTTGATCTGTCAAGCTCTTCCAGCAAACACTTCTTTGCTCGTCCATCTGCAGGACTAATTCCTGCACGGAGTAAATTCTGGAGAATGCAAGTAAACTAGACATAGAAAACTGGAGCTTTTTCTTCCTAGGAGAAGGAAGTGGCGGGAGACCACCCCCAGGGATAGCACTTTCAAGGAAAACTTGAAATACCTTCAAGGAAGGTATTACTGAGCTCGGCAAATATTGGAAAGCTTCAAACACACACACTCAAATCTAAGCCAAATCCTGGCTGGGGATGGAGAAGGACAGGATGTTAGTGCCTTCAAATATTAAATGGAGCCACCTTAGTCTGCACAGGAACAGTATTTGCAACAGCAACAGGCAGGTCCCTGTAAAGGCAGCCAGTGCAGCGTATAAAGATTGTTTTCAGCTCAGGTGGGCCAAATTCTCGTTGGATTTAAAGCTGTGTGGGAGATTTGCACTGGGCCAGTGGGAAAGGACTGCGAATGCCCTAGGAGGTAAGCCCCACTCTTGGCTGCCGCTCTCCAGGAGCCCTGGGAAGAGAGCAGGAACTCTTCATCCCAGGGAAAAGGCAGCCCGCAAAACGCTGCCCCTGGCCAGGCTGTCAGCGGACACAAACCCACCAGCTACTGTCCCCATTAAGAGGTGGCAGCATCGAGCTCCTGAGCCCTTTCCCAGATAGTCATATTAACAGGGAGCATATCAGCTTTCCGAGAGGACAGCATTCCCACCTGTGCCCTGGCTGCAGGGGCTGTGACACTAGTAGGAGAATTCAGGTGGGGTTGCTAGAGAGCAGGCCTAATTCAAAGTCTTGTTTACAACTCACTGTTAAATAATTTTACTGCTCCTGAGCGTTGGAGAAACACACAGCATGAGTTTTACAGAACGGAAGAGAAGGTCATAAATATTTCTGGGGGCGGGGGGGGGAAAGGGGGCATTTTTTTTTTTCATTCAGAACTACTTGCAGTGAGCTTTCTTCATCTGTGATTTTCAAACCACTGCATTTCAGTCCCTGACAGCCATTAAGGACAACCACTGCAAGCTGCCGCTGGGAGAGCAGCCAGTGCACCCCGAACAGCTCAGCTCTTCCCAAGGGTTTACTACCCCAGCCAGTTATAAAAACCCCAGAGTTTTGTTCTAACAACATGCAAATGCTCACATGAGCATAACTTAATTTAATTTTCAGTGTTCAGCAGAATGTATTTTTCATTGCACCTCAGCTGTGGTGTAGAGATAAATGATGTATTTAGTCTTTTGACAATTTTGCTAAAGCTCCACTCCCAGCTGATCTCTTTCAAATGATCCAGATTTCAGAGATTTTCATCCTTAATTAATCTTTGTAATAATAGGGAAAAATGGGAATGAAGTTTTAGAAAAATAATTTCTGCCATAAAACCCATATTTTCTCCATTCTTACTTCCCAAGCCTCGACTTTTCATTGCTCTTGCAAATATGGCACACATGAGACCTCCCTCTCCAGTGCATGTGATACTGTAGGAGACTGGAAATATTTCTGAGCCAGGAAATAATGTCAGGTATTCCGAGAGATATAAGGGCTTTTCTCCACAAGCTGTCCTAGAAAGGCATTATGCCGTTAAGAATATTATCTAAAATTCACTACAGCTCTAAATGGCCCAGATATTGTTTTGTCTTGCTGCTCTGCACTGCATTGCGCTTTTCCTTTAGTAATAGCTTAGCCAAGCATGCCGAACTGTGGAGAATATTTTCGTATTAATAAACATTCTCTCATAATCCTGATGGAAGCCACAGTGACTGATCAGGCAGCTCTGCTGGACTTGGGCAGCTTCAGGGTTTTTTGGAAACAAATGTAATGCACTCCTTGCAGGCGAGCTCCTGGCCTGGCTGCTAGCTTTGCTTCCCGTGTGGCACATACCCACGTATACTGGGTAATTTATAGCTTATTGCTTCAGCTGAATTAATTGCAATATGGACAGGAAACGGCTGCACGGCCAGCACAGAGAGAACAGCAAGAAAAAGAATAATGTTACTGAGGCAGGAGTTCTTCAGCTCCAAAGTGCTGGTCGCTGGGCCGGGGTGGCGCTTCTAAGGCAATTTAGGTGCTACAGAGCAGGCTGCCACCGCCTCTCCTGGCCGCAGCCCCACGGATGCACGGGCAGGGGCAGAGCACAGGCGGCAGCACCAGCCACGGGCGCCAGGAGGGTTTTACACCACTGCTGCGTCCTCTCTGCACTTCAGCCCTCCCAGTGAAGCTGCAGGAAGTCCCTGGTTTTCTGCACGGGCCTGGGAAAGACCAGGAGAGAAAACAGGCAACTGGAGAAGCCCAGAGGAAATGAGGAGGACCAGATTAAACGTGCAGGCATGGAAAGGTGTGGGGGTGGGAAGGAGAAAGCACACTGAGGAGGAACTTCTCATTTTGTGACAATTGGCTGGCCGCAGGATCAATTTAGCAAGTTGTAGGTGGTAAATGTAGTAATTACTGATGTGGGGAAAATGGACAACCAAGTCTCTGCCACCCACTAGGTGTAATATTTCAAGAGCAAGCTGAGCTGCATGTAACTATTCTACCCGCACAAGTATTTCAGCTAAACACCACGCAAATATACTTGGTTGTTGAGGACTTGGGGCCGCTTTCCTTAAGAAAGGATGCAACCTCCATACAGAGATCACAGCCCGCTGAAAACTGAATGCATTGAAATAGATAAATGAGCACATGTGAACTCCAACCCCATACCTGGTCTTGACATGGATGAAATCAATGAGTTTTCCAAGATAATTCATCTCCTCCAGTTTTATGCCTGTCTTATTGATGTCTGTGGTGCAACTAGGCAGGTCTAACCTAACATGCTAAAAAAGCATCATATTCTCTAAAACAACAGTGTTAATTAGCATATATAGAGATTCTTACAGGCAGAATCTGTGCTGATACTAAATTCACACTTCTGATTAAGCTGTGAAGAGCCCTCACTGGGAGTAATTGCTGCACTGTAGGCACAAAGGTCAAGGTTAGCTGTGTTTAAAAACAACAATAATAGCATAACCCTTACAAAAAGGAGAAAGAAAGGTTTTCCATAGATAGTTTTGCCCAAGTCTCTGTGCTCTGAGAACAACAAAGGAACAGAGATGCCAGGGCCAGAGACCAACTAGGGCAAAATCCCAGGGGTAACTGTGTTCTGTAGCTTGGTATCTCCAGGTTTCTCCACTCACAGTAGTTAATAAATGGATTAATTTATTTCAGCTCGGGTTGCGCATATTTCTACTCATTATGGAAGAGTACCACAGAGGTACTCTTTCACAAGGATGAAACCCCTTGAATAATGGAAAAAGCATTGCATGACTTGCATAGTTTAATGGAAAACAGCTTCATAACTCTCTTGGTAAAGTATCCTATAGAATACGGTACTAATTATCATACTCCCTAATAAATTCTCAATTCAATAACCAACAGAAAACTGATAAGAACCTGTACAAGATAATACAACCCTAGCTTTTGCAGTCTGGTGGAAGAACTAGAAAAATAAGCTGCAGATCAAATAATCCCCTCTGACAACATTTGTATTCACTAACAGTCCAGAGAAGCCAAAGGTGGGAGCTCACCACAGCATTTCCAGCACGCAGCACAGGATTGCAGAGATCAAGTGCCCCACATTCACCACACTGTTGCAGCAAAAGGACAGATGTGTCCCCATCCTTCACCTGGTGCTCCACCTCATTCCTCGCACAGAAACTCTCTGCTTTTGGCACCTGGGTTACTTGCATCCAGTGCTGGGGGAGAAAGGGGTGATACAGCCGCAGAACACAAGGGCAGAGCTAGTGACTCGAACCTCTTCCTGCTCCGTATCCTCTTACGGCACAACAGAAAGCAACACAACTCTGCTCTTACAGCCCTGAACGAAACCAGGCAAGCAGGAAAAGAAGAAATCTGTCCCCCCAACTCCTCTAAATTTGTCTGAGTGCTTCTGTGAAGAAACCGAGGCCCCTGCTTCAGAAGCCACAAGGTCTCCCAAACGTGGCAGGGTGAGATGCAAGGGAAACAGCTCAAGCCCCCAAACCTGAAAGGCGGCCACTTCTGAGGAAGGCAGGGGCAGCTGCCTGGACACAGGGTCCTACTGCAGTGCAACTGTCAGGAGCAGAAGAAACCCACACAGCCCTACGAGGTTAATTATTTGGTCTCCCTACATCTCTTCGACACGGCTGAGTAGCTCCATAGCTCTTTGGCACGCAAATGTCTTTGGCACTGACAGGAAAATACAAAAACTACCTGAAAAGAAATGAGACTGTGGAAGAACTGACTGCTTGTGTTAATTATCAGAGCAGCGCAATGTGGAAAACCCTTTGCTTTCGCTGAGTGTTCAGCCTTGAAGTTTTAATTGGCCAGCTAAGGGCCTTGCCATACTCAGGCTCCCTACAGTCAGTGGATGTCAGTGTTGTGGCATGAGGCTGATCTGGGCCTAAGTCAGCAGCCTGAAGGGGCTCGTGACTCTAAGCTGCAGCATTCAAAACCAGTAAGTGCTGCAAATGAGCTCTTGCAATTTACTGTCTTCTGGCTTTCTCATCTTTAAGGTTCACCTCTTTATAACTGCTTTTGTGACTGGGAAAGGCCAGAAATATTTCTCAGAACTGAGATGAGTGTAGTTTACTAACCTCTGGCTGTTCTAGGGCTTAAGGGAAAAGGTAGGATGTGCTGAGGAATGCACAGCAGCCTGCAGGCTGATAACCCTGCTCTTTCCCTATGCTTAGCCACTTCTGCCATTAGTGGACTCCTGCACGTCCTGTCTCAGACAATGCCTTCAGATCCAATTTAGCTGCCGCAGGTCCTGCAAAGGCAACATCAAGAAATGCCAAAGGAGTCATTAAAACCTTCCTACATGTTCAGGCACTGCCTTGTTTCAAAAACTGTACATCCAGGTCAGGAATTACACTGAATGCAAGAGAGGCCTCCTTGTGCCTACTGAAATGCTGTAAAAACAGAACAGCCCTTTCCCAGAGGAGCCCAGCAGAGCCTGGCAACAACACCGGGGTTGCCAACACCCTGCTGGCTAGCGTGCTGTCCCATCAAGGCCCATCTTCCAGAGAGCCCACCAGCACCCTGTCAGTCTCCTCTAACTCCTGCCCGCTGCTCGTTTCGATCCCAAGCAAGACTTGGGCATTTCCCACCTGGGCTCCAACCGCTCAGCGCTGCTTTGCGGTGGCCTCCCTGACATAAGGCTTTCTGGGATGGAAATTCCTCTTCCCTCGCCGGAGCATTCGTGAGTCAGAGCTTCTATAGACAGGGGCTTATTTCTGGCTGTAACTTTCTGGAAGGAAAGGAAACTCTGCCATGTCAGTACCTGGCCGCGCTCCCAGGATGTGCATGGTTTGGCTGGTGTTTCCATGTGAAAGCCAGAGCGTGAATCACCCCTTGCAAGAAAAACCTGTGGAGGTGAAAGGGACAAGAGAAGCTGCTTGCTAGGAGATGAAGAAAACTGACCATTATTTTTCTGCAACCAAAAAGCCATATGGAGACTGAAAAGACCATGACAACCCCTCTTTCCAATTCAGAGTTGATCCCCCTCTTCCCTTTCCTCACACCTCTTCAGAAACTCTTAGTATTATGACTTACCAATCACAGCTTACTTCTGGGACATTGCCAACAGCCCTCTTTGGCGTGCACTTTGGTCTCATCTTAAAAAGCTGCAGTCCAAGCACAAAGTCTAGTAAGTACATACGGAAACCAATACCCCACCAAGCAGCAGATAAACAAATTACCCGCTCCTCAGGCAATCAAGGGTACTTCTTTCCCAAGGAGTCATGAGATCCCTCCTTTATTTGATACCCTGATAACACCTGCAATTCTGTAATAAACTTTAATACCTGTAATGATGACTGTGACCCAGATGCTGCTCGGCAGTGCTCATTGAGAGGACAAGAGGCAAGGAGCACAAACTGAAGCACAGAGATTCCCATTTAAACATTAAAAACAAAACAAAAAAACACAACCTGTGAAGGTGGTTGAACACTGAACATCTGCCCAGAGATGCTGTGGAGTCTCCCTTCATGGAGATGAAACCCAACCAGAGAGAGTGCTGGGCAAGTGGCTCTAGCCAGCGCTGCCTTAGCAGGGGCTTGGACCAGGTTGGCCTGCTAGCAGCGGCTCTCTTCTGTGATCCTGCAACTTGACTGGCTCTTCTGGCCTAGGGCTGCTTGAAATTAGCCAGGAATTATCCAGAAGTTGAGAAGAAACTTGATAGCACAAGTCTGCATCAACATGGCATCAATATCTCAGAGCTAGAGAATGAAATCACCCTGTCTTGCTCATGCTTTGCTGACTACAATAACCACCCAACTGGGCACCCTAACATGAGCCTCCACCAAGCAAACACGTGAGACTTCTGCTAGGAACAGGATATCTGCAGACCCCAAGGCATCTAGGGATGGTGGTGACAGAGGTGACCAAGACATTTCAGCAAGACTTAACCAAAAAAAATCCACAAAAACAAAAAAACCCCAACCTCCTACCTCTAACTTCCATCAAAACATCCTACCTTGTCTCCTTCATGGAGGTGGCCATAGTCCTCTGCATTTTTATGTTTGAAGTATGTATGAATTCAAAATGTATTTGACTATCTTTTTACAAAGCTAAGCAAAAATGTGTATTTCCACTGAAATCAGATACCTTCCCCAAAAAAACTGAGGGATCTCCAAACTATCTTTAAAATGCCTGTTTTTGTGTTTATGATTTCTTAACATTTGAAATAGCTGTTTCTCACATTCCTCTCTGAGAGAAGTGGGAAGATTCATAGGTCTGACTAATCTGAGCAACAGTATCTTGAAAAAGAAGGGCAATGGTGTCCTAGGAACTAAAAGAAAAAAAAAATCATCTTGAGCCTAGAATTTATGCCTAAAAAACAAAACAGAAAAAAATCACACTCGACTCTGTTGGTTCACCAACCTCCTACTGCCCCAAATGAAGATGGAGATGTGCTAAAAAGTAGCATTTTTATGTGGTTGTTTTTAGCACTGCTTCCTGACCTCAATTTAGCTGGCCAGGTTTTTCAGGAGAAATCCAAATAATATCCAGTGACCTCCAGAGGTTTCAGACAATTGTCCATTGACAATAAAAATGAGTGTCAAAGGAGCACTAGCTCAGACTTGTCTGCAGAACAACTTACCTGAGGCAACTTACAGGTCCTCCACTAGCAAGCACGTACACAGATAAAACGTTCAGTTCAACTCCTACCATTGCTTTTTGTGGAGACCATGTTCAGTTATCAGATGACTAGTTAAGACTCCACACATTTATCTCCTTCATATGTTATATTTTTACATGATTAAAAATAAAAATAGATCTAAAATAGATCTAGCTCTCTAGGCCTAGGTATCTAAATTGACTGCATTTTGCCACCACTCATTCTATTAAATTGTAAAATTAAGACATGGAGCTAAAAGGGAAAAAACACATAAGAAAGAGGTACCACACTGACAGCTAATACCGCTACCTCCAAGACGGACTAAAGAAATAGCCACGACTGCACAATATCTGGCATTTTTCATCACTTCTTCACAGGAGGATGGACTGGAAGGATGCTGAGGACAATTAGGGAGAAAATGAGAAAAAATGCAGAGCTTTTGTATTTCACATCTTTAAATTAAAAAAACACTTGAAATCTGATGCTGAAAAGCATTGATTTATTTTTCATAAAGTAACTTTGAAAATGATGCTAATATACCTTTTGAAACAGAGGGAAGAGCTGGTTGAGAGCATTTCTGAGGCCGGTCTGTGCCACTTACTTACTTACGGGATGCTTGCCACGTACTGTAACTACACCTGCAGAATTCTTAAGTCCCAGTGGAAGAGTGTGAGCCCATTCCTGCTCTGGAGCTTTTCCACAACCAGAGGAGTCGCTGTCTACCACACCTTATACTCACTGTAAATTTAGATTTACTTACAAATCTTCTTTACTTAAAAAAAAATAAAAATATCTTGATTTGCCCCCAGCATGACTGGTTCACCACAACAGAAGATGTTAACAGCCCGTGTTAACTACTGTGCTCAAATACACCGTGTCTTAGTCTCTGCTGGATGAGCAACACCATTAAGGGGGAAAAAGGCACTTCTCAAGCAGATGGCACTCCTGGTGAGGGAGAAAAGAACACGGAGGATGTAGGCTTTTGTGCGCCTGGTATTTGTGGGTTATCACTGCTTATTTCAGAAGAAAACAAAAAAAGGCAACTCAACAGAACTTGAGGGGAAGCACAGAATATGAGAAGTTTGCAGATAACCTACAACAGTTTGGCCACAAGTACATTTTTCCTTAGCAAAGAACTGACCTGGAGCTGTGAAACAGGTGTGTTGGTCTCCTCTTGGATGAGCTCCTCTCTTCTCCAAACCAACCGTTCGAACGCGGGTGCGTGAGTGTGAGCGTGCGGGTGTGCGAGAGCTTCTGCAGCAGCGGCAGCAAGAAAGGGGAGAGCGCTTCTGTTCATGCACATTTTTATTGAGTAGTAATATAAAATGCTTCTTTCATTGTTACAAGTGCATGCTTTGATTGCCAACATTTCGAAGTCAAATTACAAAGGCAAGGCTGTAGGCTGTAGTGAATTACTTGGGCACTTATACAATTGTTAAAAAATATCAATGGACTGTTTTGTTTCTTTTTGCTTTTTTGAATGAACCAGTTGAAACCCGTAACTGATATACAAAGGGAAAAAAGTGAAAAAATTACACATTTTGTGGCACATGACAGAACAGAACAAAATGACTAAACCATTATGACATTAACAGTTATCATGCATTTAGAATTCCACATGTAACTACAAACTTATTTAAATTTCACAAGGTTTGCTAAACATGCTACCCATCTATATGTGCACTGACAAGCTTATGTTAAAAACTTTTAAGAATACTCTCCCCTTAGATTTTTTCAAAGCTTTTTTTGATTACAAAATTTCAAAGGCATTAAGCATTTTTTTTAGAGAATATAAAGTACGCCGGTATACATACATTTCCAGTATAAGTCAGACCACTAAGCGCATTACAGTCCCATACAGGCCTATACAGCCATTTTTTTTTTCTTAAAAAACATGCATAGGCAGATTTTTACAGAATATAGATGCTTTTCACTGCACTTAATATGGTGTCTTGTTCACTATACTTAAAAATGCACCACTCATAAATATTTAAATTCAGCAAGCCACAACCAAGACTTGATTTACCAAAAAAATCCAGAAACCCCCCCCAAACCAAACCCCTCCTAAATATAAACAGCAAAAAAAGATAAATGTTATAATTATTCCAGTTTTTTTTTTTAAACAAAGAAAAGGATAATTGCTGCCAAATTAGTAAGATAAGTGTTATATTTAAAGAAGGGCATTGAAGCACACTAAAGAAACCTGAGGTAAGCATATCTGTACAAAATTAAACTGTCTCTCTCGCTCACTCTTTTTTTTTTGGCATTTTAAACAAATTTCCAACATTCTTTTTTTTCTCTTTTTTTCTTTTTTTCTTTTTTTTTCCTATATTTTTAAAGACTGCCTAATTTATTTCATAGCCATTGTCTGACAAGAGTAGCAAAACATTATCAATAAATAGTCCTTATTTAGTTTGTACATTTTGTTAAAAATGTTTTGATGTTGTCCATGTTTAGTGCTGCAACTGTAAACGTACAATAGTTAGTAAGAAATTAAACAAAGTTTTCATGTCCAGTAACATAATAAAAGGCCTTTCAGTAACATATCTAGAAGATCCCAATGCAGTAGGAAAACATGTTCATTCCCCTAACTTTGCAATATATACCAGCAGTAGCTTTCATTTTTCTACAAGCATTTTAAAGGCATATCCAAAGGAGGTGTCGATCCCCCACCCCCCTCCCACCAAAATAAAGGTTGCGATCTCTTCATAGATGATTTTGTAAACTGAATCCAACACCTGGCCCCCCGAGCAAGAAAGCTATGATCAGAGGCAAGAACATCCAACTGCTGCCGTGCAGCAACCCCGTCGCGCCCTGCAGCTCAACCCCCCTCCCCTGGCAGCCGTCACTGGATATTGCTGCTATTACTGCCGTTGCTGTCAGTGCCATTAGTCTCTGTGGAGATTGCCTTGTTGATGGAGTTAAGGTTGGCATCGGACGGCACATCTCTGCGCGGAGGCATTCGCTCATTAATTCGATCTAAGCCTTTGGCCTCTTCGAAGCTAGTGATCTTATGTTGGGGTGAAAATCCTTTGATAGCTAAATAAAGGATTATTAAAAAGCAAAATTAGCAACGTAAAACTCTCGGCAGCCTCTCCCCCAACTTAGTCACGAGTGAGAAAGTCCTTCTTTGAGAAGGAAGCAACGCAAAATCTGACCGCATGACAGACTCCTTACCGTGTTCAAAGAGCTGGACGTTATGGCACCACTGTCTCTTGCAAACCAACTATTTTTTTTTCAACAAGATCAACTTCCGATATTTTGCTCTCCACTGGGGTTCAGCTTAAACTACTAAGTGGCTGACACGAGACATGAGTTTGCCACAAGGAGCAACGCTTGGGGCCCACGAGCCACCATGTTAGCATCTCCTCATAACTTAGAGCCTTAAGAACTGCACATCTTGCGTGGTTAGGCACAACTCCCAGTTGACTTCTAAAGAGCACAGGAAAGCCAAAAACACAGGCCAACTGCAGACGGCAAAGCCAGACGTGCCCGGTTTGGAAGACGCTACAACGCCCTCGTCTCACACGGACTGCTTGCTGGTCGCTCAGAGCCATCGGCCTCCCTGACCTCCCCGGACTCGTGGAAAGCAGCTCATGTCAAACAACAGGAAAGCAGCGCAACATAGACTAGGGACATAGACTAGGGATCGCGCTTTTCGGCACACTTATACCTTTAAACTTTGAAAATACATTTGAAAAACAAGGGACCAAAGTTCCAAGTGGACCTGAAGATTTTTCAACTGCCTTTTAGCAACAGCATTAATGATGGCCCACTGGTCTCAGAGGGCAGCCCCAGGCTCAGACACATATTTGTTAACATGGAAACATTTGAAGAGCCTGCTATATATATATATATGTGTGTGTGTGTGTGTGTGTGTGTGTATAAATATATATATATATATATATGCATTTTCATTTTAATGGTTTAAGATATTTAGGTTTAAAGCTGAAGAGAAAAATGCACTGCAGGCGAGGAGCAGGCCACAGGTCTAAGAGCCTGCCAAGGCCTTCTGCGCGTTTTTCTCTTACCTCCACACCAATTAACCTACTGCACTGCCGAGTCTGGCTGCACTTTGTAATGCCTCTATCTTGGCATGCCATCAAGCAGAAAGGGTGCGTTAGTACCAGGAAATTGCAAACTCTCCAGGGAGAAAATGGTAAGGAATTTCCAAGATCAAACTCAGTATTCCTTCCCTCCCTATACCTCCTCTCTACCCCAAAGTCCTGCTCTCCTTCTGACACACAGACCCCGTTCTGAACTAGTTTAAACTTCTGTTTAAACAAACAAACAAAAAAATCACCCCTAGCACCAATCTGTCACTCTTTGCATTTTATGGGGAGTGAGAAAAGTGTTTTCATGTCGATATTTTAGCCAACTGTTTGTGTGAATATGGGCAGATCGTGTTTGCCCGAGGATTTATTTCCCTATGCTGTTCCACCACAGTTATCTTGGAACATGGGTCTTAACACCAATTGCTTTAACTGAGGAAAACAACAACAACAGGACGGTGATTAGTCAGGTGAGCACAGATGGAGCAGTGAGAACAGAACAGGCCCTACAGGAAGTTGCTTTCGCTTGTGTTTCTTTCCCCCTTTACGCTCTACACAGCAACGGGGCTGCCTGACACACACCGCCAGGCCAGTCCCTTACGGCAGCAGCCTAACGGCGCCCGCGCTGCGGCCGAACCGCCCGGCCCGGGGCGACGGGCACCGAGCAGCTGGTGCCAGTGGCAGCTGCAAAGGGAAGAAGCATTTTGTCCATCCTTAGCTGGGTCTGTGCGGGCCGCTGCCGCGACAGGGGCTGCAGGGTCTAAACTAGAGGTGATGGCAAACCAAGCATTCGCTTGAGGAGCGAATATGGCTGGCAAGGGGTCACGTTCAAGTGGTTGCATTTTGAGCACGCACATTATATATGTCTGTAATACTGAAGAAGGTTCTCTGCTGTAGTTGCTGGTCAGACAATGAGTATTAGCAGTTTACATTTAGAGTCTACTGAACACAACACAGTCACAGAAAGTCACAGAAAACAGCCAAACTGTCAACAAGAATGCACACTGCAGATTAGAGATTGCCAAGAGGAATAGATAATTCCAACATAAATAGCAGCTTACTCACTGCTATTTAAAAAGCAGTTGTATTTTCTCTTACTTATTTGTTTATAATTTTAATCACTGCTTTGCAAAAAAATCAAAAACAATTTCAGGTGGCCAAAAGGGCACATCTCTCCAACAGACAGCAATCATTAGATTTTTGTTGTTGTTGTTAATTAACTAAAAAATTCCTTCAGGAAATTTGAGAGGGGCAAGAACAAAATACAACTGAAGAATTTTGTTTTAAAGGGGAATTCTGAAAATTCTTCTTCCAAAACTTTAGAATACTGAATATTGTCCCTCTATAGTGCAATATGTTATTGCTTACTTAACAACATAGGTAAGAAATTGCTTCAATTAGAGGTCTATCAATAAAGCGCCCATTTTCAACACTAGTCATTCCGACTCTTCGGAGGCAGCCAGTTACTTCACATTTGTAGCTTAGATGGTGCTGATGTTAATGGTTGTTCTAATGTAAATACCCAGTGCGTAAACTGCCACTACCAGAGGAAACAGACAGCTTGCAGAAATGTCTCATGTTGTTTTACTTCTACAGAGAAACAGAAACATGCTGAACTGCAACAAAAGACTGATAAGATTTTTTTTTACTAGTGACCTAAACGAAAAAGAAAAAAAAAAGGAAAAACTGAAGGATAAAAAACATCACCAAAAAAAAGGAAAAAAGAAAGAAAGAATGTTTATAAAAGCTGTGTGCTTTTCAACACCAGAGATTGCTGAAAATGATTTGAGGCAGAGAAATGACCTGGCCTTTAGCATGAGCTGTGTGTCAGAGCACTGACTAGCTGCTGCTGCTGCCGTGTTGTGTCCCCTGCTATGTAAAGCCCCTGACCTCTGCCTGTGCATTGCTCAGTGTCTGCTGCAACGTACAGAAATTCCAGTGCTGATTGCAACTTTCGGGAAAGGAAAAAGACACCACCATCACCCAAAAAAAGCAAAACATTTTCCCCTTTAAAGCAATTACATTTTGGTTAATACCGAGCCACAATTGTTAGCCCAACACCCACACAATCTGTACAAGCTACAGCAAAATGAATACACCCAGCAGAGCCCTTATCTGTTGTAGCAGCAACAGAAAGGGGACTGGCCAATTTACCTTCATCAGCCTCAATAGCCTCAACAGTAGCTGAAGAGAAGAAAGGGGTAGCAAAACGAATGAGAAAATGAGCAGAGGATTTTAAGTCTAAGAACAAGTCAGTGAATAGCAAAGGAGCTAATACACTAATGTTACTGTAAGTGCTGGATTTTGGCAAAACAGACACACACAGAAATGCTACACAAAACAATAATTTGCAGATTGAATTAAGCTATCATTTGTTTTGAAGCAGAAAGAGTCACATATCAAAAGCTCTTAAAGACATACTCAAATGTTTTTCAACTCAAAAAATTACGAAGTGAAAATGTCTTCCATATTGCACATCTGACCTGCTACATTTATTGTATAATTCCCATAGCATTTAAAAAGAGCAGTTGCATTTGCACTGTTAAAAGCGAAAAGTGGCATAAAATCATCACAAAAAAAAAAATCATATGACTTAAGATGTCAGCTTGAAAAGTATTCCCTGCCACTACAGTGGCAAAAGTGCCACATGTGCAACTTTAAGAACATTTTTTCTCTCTCCTGACTACAAGTAAGCTCCCTACAACATAGGAGAGAATTTGCTCAGACAGCTTTTCCTAGGCTTGCTTCGTCTGCTCCAACCTTTACGGCAACCCAATTTCTGAAAATTAGATGGTGGTTTTCATATTTTAAATGAATAGGGGCAGATGCAAAACAAAGTTGATGGACCCCCAAAACTGCAAAGTCTGGTCAGAGAAAAAAATGTTTATCAGGAGGTTCCTGCAGTGCTATGAGCAAACTGTATTTTACCCATGTCTTGAGATCATTGGTTGTTCTTAAAAAGGAAAAAAAAGCACCATTCAAATGCTACCCAGCAGGTTTGTCATTTTGGCTGGACATTTGGAAGCTGAAGCCAACCAGCCAATACAAACTCACATATCAATGGCAGGCCAAATATTTAAAAAGAATTTTGATTTTGGAGAACTCCACTAGTTTAGAGAATAAGTAAAAAAAGCAAAACTTTTAGGGATTCAGTTTTTCTTTGTCTTATTTTCCCCAATGTAGAAATTTTTCTGTCCTCCACAAAGCCAAATCTTTTTTTTTTTTTTTTAAATAGGATGTTAAATATGGATTGAGTCAACACTAGAAGATGTATACCATCGTCTTGCTGCATGGGGCAAGCAGAGGAGAAGGTCCACATGCACCAAGGTAAGCCTATGCCTCTCGAGCTATAGAGCAAGAGGGATGGCAGAATTAAGGAACTAAACCAAAGTGAAATCACAGTAACTATGATGAGTAACATGAGTAATCAAGTCCAAACCAGCACTGACACATTAGAAAAAAAATGATGACTAAAATGGGTACTGCTGTAGAACATACTGGTCATATTTTCTGTTAATGCAATAGTATCAACATGTGCTTAACAGAAACTATGCAAATTTCAGATTATATGGTGAATAATGGTGTACTATGTGTCCAACTAATGTAGAAGCCTGTATATAAAGATGTTTTACTGAGCCAGAATACTGCAGTATGAGGAGATGTTCCTTTTAACCACTGTAACAAGAACTTTTGCCAATGTTCTAAGCATTTTCATTTTCTAGTATTTTGCCAGAGCAACAATAGCAGATATTCCTTGGGCCAAATTTTCTGACAAATCTAAGGGAACAATACTGAGCAGAGCCTCGATAAGACCCCAGCCCCTTTAGGGAGGCAGCCTGTGGAATCATATTGCAGCATTTTCAAAGCAGAATGTTACTAGGTGCGGAACACACAAGTCATCCAAAAGAAAAAAGTGAAGGAAAAAATGGGAAAAGGTTTACCAAAGAATACCTGAATCTTCAAGATAAGATAAAAGAGACAGTAAAGGGAAAAAATACAGAGAAAGAGTACTCCAGGAAGGAAACAGGAAAGAGGCTGAGACTGTGATAAGAGTATAAACACATTTCTATTTCTTAACATGTACTGACAACAGAACTACAGCAAGTGTAAGACAGTCTTGTGTGCCTAGTATATATTCTACAGTAAAGTACACATTAAAAAAAGTGCTTACAGTAGTAAGTTAAATACTTTGCAGCTCCTTATTCCAAGAGGAATATTTTAACAAAGGCAGCCCTATTATCAACTTATGGATTATCGGTAACAAAAGCACTTGGTATAAACTGAGCTGACAATATGCATTGTGTTTGTGTACAAGGCTGAAACAGTGTTTTAAGAGTCTCCCTTCACTTTGGCTTAAATCACAATGTGAAATGGTTCTTAGGCTGTCACACAGAATTGCTAGAGATAAAATCTACTCCTCGAACTATTTTTATTGGTGTCTCTAAGAGAAAAAACAAATCAGATAAAATAAGAGTTTGAGCGTCATTATCTAAGCTGAATCTTCAGCACTCAGTGTATTGAAAAGCTGGTCTTAAAACAAATAACAAAGGATGACACTGTAAACTCTGGAAAGAGGACGCTCACATGTGATGCTGATCTACTATTCTGACCAGTGGATTTTCAGGGATTTTTCTTCTTCAAAAAAAATCAGTGCTACGTAAAAACTCTTGGGAAGCGGCCTTGCATGAACTGCTCGCAAATCCTCCAGTACGCCAAACCATCTGTTTTACTCTGTGCTTCATTATATTTATTTTCTCTGAAAAGACTGCGGTTATTTTTCTTGGTTTCTGCAGTTAAAAAAGTCGTTTTTATTTTCAAAACACCATGTCACACGCAGGCAAACATGCTTACCGCTTTGCAGGGTTTGTTTCCCTCCAGAGAGCACACCACTGGGCAGCATTCCTGTTGGAGTCAAACCCTTCAGTGTCAGCACACTTTCACTCTCTTCTCTGCAGGGGCAGGGAGGAGAGAAAGGAAAACAAGTAAATCATTTTTTGTCTTTTAGTCTTTGTTTTGCTTTGTTTTAGCGGACAATATTCTAGACATTTTTAGTTGCATCTGTCCTGCAATGATTGGATTCCGTTCCACGTCTTTACTAGGAAAGCGGCAATCCATGCAGTGCAGTCCTCCCCATAGTGTCTGGGCTTTCTCCTCTGTACGTAGCTCACCAGTACTCCCTTTACAGAAACCCTCCCACCCTGGGAGTATGAAATGATGTATGCAAATACACACGTATTGGCCTACAGAGCTAAAACCCAAACCATGGAAGAAGGAAGCACCGAAGCAACAGTGCCTGCCAGCCACACGTTCAGATCTGTCTCGTACAACGTGGGCAAAAGTACACTTGAATTGTTTTTCTTTTTTTTTTTGGTTTTGTCTACACTAATAGTCAGAAGCATCATTTCTTATTGATCATCAGCCACCAAAAAAGCACCTAAAAAGCTCATTAAAATTAATAAGTAATTTCACTTGAATTTTTTAAAGCATTTCTTTTGATACCTTTTCTGTATGCTGAAAGAGATACTGATTTCAAGGAAAAGAGTTTAAGAAGTCCAAATATATTTTGCAGTTCTCCAAATACACAGTTTTTAATATATGTCAAGAATATCACAGCTCTATCCAGACAAGAAGTTAAATACAGCTTTCCTTGAGCTCTACAATGCTGTCTCTGATGACACACTTTCTCAGGAGCAAAATTGACCCCAATTCTCTAAGAGAAGCCTATTTTGAAGCATTTTACTTTGAAATATATAATGACATTAGATTGGAGGAAGCAAACACAAAGACAGAAATTAGTTCTGCATTTGCTTGATGATACTGTGATTCTATCAAAATTGTCCATCAACAATTCTAGTACATGCAGTTTTCTTGAAGCCTCCATGCCCTGAATTACTCATTTATTTCAAACAGCTCGTTTAGAACTCT
Source organism: Crypturellus tataupa (assembly GCA_034781795.1). Classification (NCBI taxonomy): domain Eukaryota; kingdom Metazoa; phylum Chordata; class Aves; order Tinamiformes; family Tinamidae; genus Crypturellus; species Crypturellus tataupa. The sequence continues at coordinate 1,238,337 of JAWLRI010000035.1, read as the reverse complement.
GTATACTCAAATTATTTTTAGCTTGATAATAAATCTTCCTGTACACACTTTTCTGTAAAAGTTAAAATCAGAGTCTCTGTTTTTGAAGCCATTTGAATGAATGCAACAGCCAAGTTTTTCCAGAATTAACACAGCATTTTCACCCCACTAAACAACATTACACCCCAAAGTTTTCATCTTCTCCTGGTTATTTGCCTCTGCAAGTGCATGATCCACATTTTCAGCTCAGTCCATTTCATCTCTCTAACTAAATTGCAATAGCATTTACTGCTTTGCGTCCATAGGAAATGTTTGTGTGCAGTGTCCCTGAAAAACTTCTGTATCACAAATTCTAATATTTTTAGCCTTTAATGTTCTTTACTTGGTATTTAATCTCTCTTATGCCCTTATTTAACTGATTAGATGTTTTATTTACATCCTGGCTGCTTAAATATATTCAGAGAAAAGTCAGATTAGAGAGTACAAGGTCACAGAGAGGCAGTCTTCCACTGAATTTAAGCTGTTATTTCTAATGATGACTTTTCCTTGGCAAAACTTATTTACAACCTTAGAAATTAAATACAATGATATTTTGCCATCTAATTTTGAAATTTAAGTAGTCTAAGTGATTGCACAGACATGAGCTTACATTTACTTAAAGGGAGGTGGTCACCATGGCTTAGAGAATAGGCACTTGAGTTCTGAGTCCTTTGGGGGCACTGCTTGCTTGGAAAAACTTTTCCATCACTAGTGGAATAAGTTTCATTACCAAAACAGAAACCTTAAAGATGGTGCAGCCACCTCAGGCTTTTTTATCTGGTTTTGATCACATATCAGACACTTGTTTATTAAATGTGGGTTTTGCTGGCAGAGGCTTAACATGTAATCCAGGCCATTCTACAGGGATACTACCCGCAAGCTTGTAATGCTCATGTAATCTTAGCTGCCAGCAGCCTGGCATTTAGCTAAGAACAACCAAGTTGTCACAGCAAGAGTGGGAAAAGTACCTGAACAGGGTCACTGGCCTGGAGCTGCTATGAAGTGCTCATCCCACTGGGAGACTTGTGGAGCTACCTGCCGGTCTGCTGACTCTGCCCCTGACCACAGTAAGGATGCCCCGTGCTTGCTAGCTAATGTGAGGGCAGAGCAAATGAAGAGCCCTCATCTGTTCTCCTTCCAAAATCCTAAAGCCATCAGAATCTAAGATCAGTAACAGCTTGAGCGAGTGACCCACTGCCTGATACAGCATGTTCTGGTCCTTGGAAGATGCTGGGGTGCATACAGTAGCAGTAAAAAACAGAAACAAACAAAGAAACAAACAAAAGCCAACTGAACAAAAACTCTCAAACAGCTTTGAGAAGGTTTGACCTCCCTTCAGCGAAAGATTTTCAACAATGCCTCAAAATACTGATTTTCCTGAGGTAATTGAAGGGTGCTCCAATGTTCAAACAGTACTGAAGCCTAAGACATCAGACTCATGTAGATCACTTAAAAATGGCACACACAAAAATTATGCTGTACCCTTGTCTCTTTCCTGAAAGAAAAAAGCCTGAAAAGCTGAAAAGCCTAACCTCATAGTTCCTTTGAAATTTTCTGACATATTTGTGACACGAACTGTCACAAATGTTGCAAACTGTTTGCAAGTTATCAAAAACAAAAAACATCAACTGAGCATCAGATTTTAGGTCCTTTTGTATATTCTAAGTCCAGCTTTCTATCGATTCATCCTACTTTTCAAACGGTGCTCCACAGCAAAATACAGTAGATCCAGGATCTACAACTGAAGGTTATGGGAGGAAGCCAGGGCTCCCCAGCTTTGTTTGCTCAACTATCATTAGATAAAATAATCGTGCTGTTTCATGAAGGTGGTGGCAATGTCAGCTACAGGCTCTGTGCCAGACTTAACACAGAGGAGCAGGTGGAAACATCTGATTGCTCCTCCATCTACTTTAGGGAAAAGGCATTAAGACTGCTTTTTATTTATTACAGGTATCACCTTGAATTAGTGTGTGCATCACCAGCAATTCACATGCAACACCGAGGGAACCCCAGTTAATGAAGTCTTTCACCTCAGCATGTGATACGAAACTACGCTGCTGCAATCTGCAATGCGTGGGCCAACTGCTGTGTCCAGGCAAAGCCCTGCTGACAACCTGTCCACTGCTTGCACATTGCAAAACAGTCTTATATTGAGCAAATCTGGGAGTTTTGGCCAAAATTAAAAAGCATTGTTTGAGTAATTATATCAATACACTTAAAAAAACAAAACACAAAAACAGACAAACCAAAAATACATAAACAAACAAAAAACTTGAAAATGTTTTCGAGCAGCTCTAATAACCACAAACTGATTATAGCAGAGGTGCAAACAATTCCCTGGAAAAACAAACAAAAAAACCCTTTTGTTGAAAGGGAGGAAAACCAGACATCACAGCAGCACAGCAAAGCTTTCTAGTCTACTGGCAACAGCAAATAGGAAGGCTTAAACATCAAGTAGCAACAAGTTACTCGGGTTCCTGGGTTTGGGGGAGTGCAAGTGGAGGTAACCAGTTGCTGTTTGCATTGATTTGCTGAATTTTTAGTTAAAAGAACCTAATGCTTTTATCTTTAATCAGCATTACTCACAGATGCAGCAACAACCATAGGTGACAAAGTTGGACAGCTGGCTGCCTTTTTAATGTGTCATTATGCTGAATGTGCTCATTCCCTACATATAACTCTTGCCTCACAGTGGCTAACATGATTAATTTGGACTGCTGGAGACAAAAAGGTTTTCTTAAATAAAAAATAACAGCCAGTTTCTTTGCTGGTGTTTTTTGTTTGCTTTTTGGTTTCAAGTTCACCAAAAGCACTAAACAAAATTATTCAGAGCCATAATAAATAGCAGCACTGTATAGATAAAATGGCCTTGGAAAAGATTTTAGGGTGGTATATTTGAAAAGGCAACTAAGTGATATATTAAAGTATCAAAAGTTTGCTGCTCAGCTAACAGGAGAATGCGCTTATTTAAGAAATTTTCTTTAACTCAGAAACATAAACATTTCCTTTAAAATAAAAAGCCCAGTCAAAATAGCAAAAACCTTACCTTAGCACTGAGAAAACTCTAGCCATTTTTCCTATTGCTCTTATCTTGTTTCTTATAACCTCCTTTCGAGCTGCAGCTGTTGCTCCTATGGAAAACACATTAATAAGTTATAGTGACTTACAAACAACAAACCACTACTCTGAAGTCTGAATACAATGATTTAACTATACATAAGAAACACCACATTGGTACTATACAGTTTGTCAAACTAAACCGTATCTACAGTCAAGACTCCAAACACAAATTCATTATATACACTCCAAGATTGTTTCATCGCTCTTGAACACACTAGTTACGGATGCCTGGAGAGATGTGATCCTTTTTCTGCTACACATTAAAACAACATTTTTTCACCAATGTAATTCCATTTTGCATTTCAAAAAATATTTTCAGAGATGATAGTCTACTGGAAACATTTTTTTAAAAAAATTCAACATGAACAATGTCTAAACCACTAAAAATCTGCATTCTATAATTTTTTTTTTTGATGCAACAGTTAAAATTGATGGCCAAATGTTGTCATTTTAAGTGGAAAAACATTTTACTTAATTTTCAAAAAAAAGTGACTACAGTACAAACTTGGGTCCTAGCAGGCATTTTCTCCATCCTTCTCAAAAATATATTTAACTAGTTATAAAACCTAAAAAGATGGAGTCTTGAAAAGCAGCATGAGTTTGTGGGCATTGTGATAGCTAGTCATGGTCAAAGGCATCCAGGGATTCAAAATTCCTCCTCATTACAGCCTGTTCGGGCTCCCTCCTGCTTTGGGAGTCATGAGCTCACAGAATAAACTGCCTTAAAAAACGGAACTGAGACTGGAGGCCAGCGAGTCTCGTACATGCAATTCTTACTCAGATACTACCAAAGACATCCAAGTGAAATAACCACCTGAATGGGAAAACAAGCATTTGTACCAACACATGATCAGAAACAGCCATTTCTGCTAATAAGAAAAACTCCTGCTCTGCAAGAAAATGCTACAATACCAGGTTCAGTTAATTATTAAGCGGTGACCTCTGAGGCCCCAAAGCTTTCTGCCCAGAGTGCTGAAGGAAAGGGAAGCGTCACTCCTACACATACTCTCTGCCAACTCCATCTGAGGCTCAAGACTGCAGCTAGAAAAATGCTACATCGAAACAGCACCTCACTCTTACGGTTCCAGAATTCAAGGACAAAATGAAAATTTCTGTTTTCCATTCTTAAAAAATCCATCCATTTCTTGTTCGATCCATCCTGCTGCGCAGGGCACCACGAAGCCCTCTCTCTCAGGCTTCCTCTTCCCTCCTCTCTGCTGGTGGCAGCCCCTGCTCCCATTGCCAAGGGCCGCTACCCATCCTACTGCAGGTCTCTCGCTTGCGGTCAAATCCTAACAGTTTGAGGTAACTGCTGGAAACACCATGGCCACTTAACGGTGTTTCACAGGTGAAGAGATGCCTTGACTGAGGCCAAGATGAGGTGAAATGGATGTACAGTTTTTTATGGGTTTTGCTTTCAAAACAAACAATCCTTCTTCTCAGAAGTTTCAAAACTGAAAATAAACTCAACTTCTAAATCCTAGAGCTCTTCAAAAGCAAGCAATGTAACCATAAGAACAAATATCACAGATAATGACATAAAAAACAAGGATGACTTTCATTGCAACATGTAATATTGGGGTAGCTTAAGTTTAAGCCCAAACAGTTCTGGGGAGAATTTTTATCAACTTTATAGCTTGGTAGCTGTGAGCCTGCTGGGTATCGGCAGAGCACCGCGCAACAGCACGTGTATCTGCTAGGTTTTGGTACATGCTGGGGAGCAGAAACTTCATCTCTTATAATCAAGCATGTGGACTTTGCCTAATTAAATAGGATGTATTATTTCCAGGCATTACTATTTTCCCCCCCGATGCATCCAAATATCAAGTCTCCATCTTGAAGCTCAGAGTACTCACAAAGGTAACCTTCAAATAGAGAGCTCGTCCTAGGCATAAATTCATAGTTCTGGACAACCAAGAGTGAGAGAAAACGTAGCTGTAACTAGATTCACTGTATTAGCTTAAGGAAAAAATGAAACTAAAGAGTAATAATTCAATTTGGAAGTAAAGAAAATATATCCCTGACTCAGCTACTACAATCTCATTGAACTATAGTCTCAAGGCAGATATGATGTAGTTTTCACTCCTTCTCTGGAAGCAAAATTCCTCACTTAAAATAACAAATACCTTTTCTCAGGTCTCACTATCCCTGTTCCTTTGTTTCTCAAAAACCCGCACTGCTTCAGTTGATCTTGTAAGTAAAATTGACTGCTTTCAGCCACTATTTAGTATTTCAGAAGATACAACCAAGAATTAAAGACTGGAAATATAATTCATTACTGAAGTATCCATCTCCCCAAAGCCCTGACATTCGCAGTGCGATATTGCTGTGCTAGCTCTGACTGGCTGCAGCCGCTGGACAGCCCTGGGATTCCGCCCCGCGCCTGCGCAACCCTCCGGCTCCCGCTCCCACCGCGAGTGCTCCGGGCCACCACGGAATCTGCCGTGACCGCAAGGCTCTAGTGCACGACTGCAGCTAGACCCAAACGTACACTCACGTCAGCGAAAATAAGTCATAGCCAAAGAAACAACTATGGATAAAATGCTTAAATTCAGCCTTTGAAAACATTGCCTGATATCCCCTTCAAACCTTTCTTTCAGTATGTCAAACCATATTTGCATTAAGAGAACTTAAAATTAAAAAACACAAGTCATGAGCAATTGAAGTTAAATTTGGACGAGATGTTATTTAGAGGAATGGGGGGGAAAAAAAGGGCTGAATCTTACTTCTCAAGTAATTTAACACTTTTTACTGGTTTTTGGATTTGTAGCATCTTACAAGCTGGACGGGATTCTAGTAGGATTTCTTATGTAAAATGTAATATAGATACAGGTTATGAAGCAGGACAATGAAAAATACTCCAAGATGTAGGAATGAACAGCTGGATAATGGTACCGAGTAAAGAAACCAAAACAAAATCTTTCTCAATAGTATCCTAATATATTATCTATGACATAATTAAGCATTAGCAAAGTGATACAGAGGCAAATTAATGCTCTATCTTTATTAAATACCTTTCTTCTGTGCATAAATGGGATCTTCTTAAGGGTTCCAAAAGGGGGGGGAAAGAAAAAGATCAGTGATGGTTGTAGAATGAAGAAAAAAAAAAAAAAAAAAAAAAAAAAAAGAAAATTGAAAAAATCAATGGAAAGGCAATGTTTAAGTAAAGTCTGAAAAACAGAAAAGAAACAAATTAGGTAGGGAACATCCAAAAGGAAAGAAACAGATGGAGAACTATTGGGGAGAAGAAAAAAAAAAAAAAAAAGGGAAAAATTTCAAATTTTCAACTGAAAGCCTTGTTAGTAGGTTGTGCAGTAAGCCAGCATGCAGCTCACACTGCCTTGGGCCTGCCATCCCTTCAGCACCCGCTTTTGTCCATGGTATTGAAAGTGCTCTGAAGGGGCCCATATAATTTTTGTTGCTTTTTCAACTAAGAGTCCTCCACGTTCCACTTGGCTGGGGCATGCCTCATTGCCCACACCTTTTCCTCAAAAATATCACAAGCCAATTTCTCTGGGTTATTTATATACGATATCTGACAGCAGCTCCCCACACTGCATTGCAAAAATACAAGGGATTGCATTTTTAAGCCTCAGAGCAACAGAAGTGCAGCACTGCAGAGGCCACGTCCTGCTGTACCATGACTCATGTTTGGGGAATACTGCCTGAGGAACATGAAACACTTTGGGTATAGAAATAACTGTTTCTGGCAAAAAGATAAACCACCATATCAAAACATCCTTTTGTCATGAAACCACAGAGAACAAGCAGGCACTGCAGCCTCACCTTGCTGGTTTTGCAGAAAAACGAATATAAAACAATGGAAAAAAAACATTCCTCTGCTAGTTACAAGTTAACTGATTTAAAAGCCAAGAGACTCTCACTTGCATATGCACAAGCCTGAATGCTCTTCCTAAGGTGCCGTGGGGCGAGCGGCACCTAAAGGGCCTTGGCTGGTGCTAACTTGGTCTCCGTGCTCCTTGCCACAGAGCTCTCCCTAGGCAGGGCCTGCTGTGCTGAAGAGCTGGGGCAAAACGCACATGTTACTGCTAACCATGCAGCTAGGATTTCATCAGCAGGACACATTTAACTTGATAATCTGGTTTAGTCTCAGAATGCAGCACGTTCCTAAGGAAGCTCTAACGCCGGGCGAGGAAGAACGACTGCAACTTGCACTGCGACAGGTGCTTTTCCAGGAAAAGGCTGGGAGCTACCGCTGTGAAGATGGCGGGAAAATTAATGCAGGTAATTAAGAAGTCCCTTTATGCCAAATCATGATAGCGACACATAAAAAACAAGCAGAACATGTGTGTCAAGTTGTCTTTTGTATTATTGCACCCTTTTAATTAGCAGCTTAGTTTTTCAATCAAATGCAGGAGGCCAGAAGTGTTACCAATTAAAATACAACAGGATTCTGACTGTATGCTGGCTAGAGAGAAATATTTGTAGCTCGGGTTGCTAAGCAATACATCCGATGCACAAACCATACAGCATTCTAGCTAATGTTCACTCAAGACATTTCTGCTGGATCAGATTATGTTGCAACCACCAGTGCAAACAGGAAAGAAAAAGTACAAGAGGAAATTATCAGAGATGACAAAACTTGACATATCTTGTCCTTTCATTTTTAAAGCAAGCAAATCTAAAAGGCCAATACAGGCCACCAGGGAGAGACGGCTGAAGGGCACTAGTGCTGCTCTCCCACTAAAGCACACACGCAAATTGCCCACAATAAATTGATTGGATCCTCACAAAGTTATCGCCTTAAGGAAAAAAAAAAAAAGAATACGTGAATACACGCTGTCTAGCATCCTGCTCAAGGCTAAATGTAACATGCAGGACGCAGATCAAAAACCGGCTCACAAGAACACCATGCAGTGAGGTCAGGCAATATTGATGGGGTTTTGTTTTGAAGGGAAAAGTGAGAGGGGAAGACAGAGGGCAAGAATGTGAAAGAGAAGGTAACGAATGATCAGTGCAAACCATAGTGATGGATCATTCTCATTACATGTGGGCACCCAGGTCAGGGCATGTTCAAACTGCAAGGAGAGAAAGGAAATCAGCAGCAAGCTCTGAAAACTACAGATGATGCAAAGAAGTGATGGCTTAAGGGAATCATTTCATCAAACAAAAGGCACCTGCTGTTGCAGATACCAGGCATTTCTATCAGTCTAAAGAAAAATATCAGTGGATGAAATGACTGTGCCCCACAGTCCTCCAAAGCAGCTAGGCAAAAATTATCTAAAAAAATGGTAGCAATGTTGATCCACTACAGGCTGTCAATATGCAGTCTTTGCAGACAGCTGTAAACTGGTAATCATTAGGTCTGTTTCATCAAGACCACAAAAGTAACATATCTGGTATTCCTCCTCCCCAAAAATGCAATGCTTGAAGGAAGAAAAGTGAGAGACAATAGAGCTATCTCAGAGAAAGATGATTTTCCCTTACAATAAAGATAATAACTCAGAAGGTACCAGGCAATCTTTAAAATATCAGTCTCAAATTTAATCAACTCTCAGATTTGCTTTTATGCCTGAATCCTTCAGTCTCTTCCATGTGTCCATCCACACTGACCTACTGTGGCCAGTGGGTGGGAGGGCACCCTCAAGGACAGAGGATCAGCACTGTCGACTCCCTCCACCAGTGGACACGAATATGTGCAAATTCTGGATTTAGCTACACCTTCCCGTGACTTTCCAACACCTCCCTTAACACAATGTTTTACATAGGGAAAGCGTTCATACAGAAAAATCTGAGAGCCCGTTTAGACCACAGAGTTAAATATTGCGGTACCAAGAACTACTTATTCGCTCCTCATGCACAAGTTTTAATGCTGTTGGATAGACCTCTGCAGCACAGACCCGTGCGAGAAAGAGGATTTCAGCCTGCCCTCCTGCTTGGGCAGTGGCAGCGCTGCGGGACCGCATGCCCAGGAGAGCCCCTGGGAACCGGCTGGGTCGTGCTCCTGCCACCCCAAGGAGCGCAGAACACCCAGGCTTCTTATAGCTGCGGGACAGTTATTTTCTAGATGCTGTAGGAACACAGTGTCATGAAAGACCCCTGTCGTGTCCTGTTCTCAACCATGAGAACATGCCGCTGTAACTTCTGCACGGGAACACCAACACTCTCGGTATAATGTGAAAAGAAGTCCCAAATATTTGGCATTGGCCCGTCCATGTTCTGTTTAGTGTCTATGAAAGTTTACAGCACAGCTTTGAATGAAAATATTAGGTCAAGGCTAAATTCATTCAAAAACCTCCCCATAAAGCCTATGCTGTGACATTGAATTCAGTGGTGTTTCAGCCTGTGCTTAAGAGCCTTCTTAGATCAGATTTCAAGCACACAGGCCTCTTGCTACTGTAGAGTTTTTACTCACTGTGTGCCTCCATACAGTTTCAAACATTGCTTTAATTACACAGTAGCTACTTATTTAAATTTCATGAGAAAAAAATATTCAAACAGGTGTTTTCTTCTCTGCACTGATTGCTGGTTTCAATAAATTCACCTTTTGTCCTGAGTCCTGCATGATAATGGTTCATGTCAACACTCCGTAGCTGTGGAAGAATGGGGGACTTGGCCTTTTTGGAGGAAATACAAAGTGCTATAATCTATACCCTTTCCCATCACACAGGAAAACTGTGATATAGGTCCTTTTATAAAGGCTAAACATTAAGGTAGTGATCATTTAAATTACTGGCTATTAATTACAATTACATTAAATTTTGTCTTTCTGAGAAGTTCTTCATTGTCCCCTTCTTTCATTCTACCCGCAGACATGTTGAGATTATTTCCACTGGCTGTATTTTTCAAAATTCTTTTTAGCATATTTTTTTTTTTCTCTTAATGCAGAAAACATTCACAGTAAGAACATGAAGAACACATGGGATTTGTTCAAAACTGTTCAACTGAGAAGGAAGATTATGGAGAACTGCAATTCACTCTTATACAGTCATAACAGAAAATAATGCCTAACAGAACAAATGTACTTCTGAGAAGCTTCAGGCTGCAGGACAAAACGTCCCATGCAATGGAGCCATCAGGTATGAGGAACGAGGTGACTTATACTATATACTCCAGACCAAGTGACAAAAGTGAAATTCCTTTCTTTTTCCCCTTTCTTTTTAAAACAGAAACATATAATTTTTTCTTTTTTTTGGCACATATTGACTTTTTAATGCGTATATTGATTCTGAAAGACTTTGAAATACACAATTGCGTTTAAAAAGCTTTCTGATGAACAAAATAAAATTTCAAGCATTCGTTCTTCCAAAGTTGTAGCAGATATGCTTTGGAAGTAGTGCTGCAGGAAAGGTAATTACTCCAGATCAAATTATTTCATCCATTCAATGAGGTTTTCTATCGGAAACACTGGGATAATGTGCATAAGAATCAACAGTTGACCCCTTCAAGACAACACAACCCAAACTTCATGGAAGGAAATACATTTTCTTCAAAATCAAAAATAGCTAGACCAGCAAGAGACTTGTATTTTTGGCTAAGAGTTAGAACAGGGCAAAAGTTACATTAGTGCTTTCCAAAACATGCAGTAAGCAAATCCACTGGAGTTCAGCACAATAGTTGCTCTGAGCAGCGCAGAACTTAGATGAGATCCAGAAATTATCCTAGGGTTAGTAAATAAACTCTAAAATAGTTTCAAGGCAAACAATCCCAACCAAAGAAAGAAGGTTCTTACCATCAAAGCCATCTTCCTCTGTCCCTAATTCATCATCTGAGCAGATGTTCAGCACGTTTACCAGCATCTCTGTCACTGGAACAGGAAACAAATGCAAGATGTTCATACTGAGGTTCACTGCTCTGTTAGAGAGATCTGTGCGTGTAGTAGTGTTAATGACAACTCAGCATCTGAACGACAACCACTTTATACGCCTTACTTTATACATGTAGTAATACAAGCTTGAATTGGAAGATCCTGTGTACTCGGCAAAAGGGCTGTTTGCATACATTTCAATAAATAGCCGATCCAAAAATACCAAACACCACAACAAACTAACTTGTTATTTTTTATTTATTTTTTAAAAATATGCTTTTATGATCTTTCTGCAAACATCAGACAACCTGGTAACATTTTTCTCTCTCTCTAAACAAATCTTTGCTTTTCATTTAACTAGGACAAAGAAGTGGTTAACAGAATTGACCATTCTCCACTTCCTGCCATGTTGCTGTGGCATTTGTATTCCTTATATAGCAAGTTAAAGGACTGATATTCCCACTGAAAAAGTTTTAAAAGGGATCACAAAAATACCTTCTTTTATACTGAGGTTTTGCATATTGTACTCTGAATTTAGCAAAAGTTTAATTCTTCTGAGGTGACTATAAGTTGGTAGTGTCCCCTGAAATCCAGGGGAAATAATATGGAGAGAAATATCATTTTAGTTATGCTTTTAATATATACAGCTTGGTTACTGTGCGACTTGTGCACTGAAGGCTCAGCCTCAAGCTACACCTGACCCAGCATCAGCCCTTTCTGGAAAAGGCAACAGTGAGAAACTAATCGGAGAGCACACAGTGCAAGTACAGCCAACTCCCCTTCCAAAATCACAACCACGGAAGTGGGATTTAGAGTTCAAAAAAGTCAGTTATGAGGTAAAATGTGAAATGATTAGCAGACATTAAAAACTTCACTACATCTACATGTAATAAGCATCATTAAAAGGGTTACCAAGCAGAGCTAAACTTGCAGCAGCTACACAGGCTGAAAGTTTAAATTTTATAATTAAGTGGTGGTTAAAATCTTCTGTGACCAAAATGATGGTTTGGCAAATTAAGTGGGTGGAAAATAATTATGTTTTCCCTAAATTAGTGAAGGATTTAATATTTTCCTATAACAGTATTAGTGGAAAGACTTTCCACACTACCAATGACCAGTGTAACTAACAGCTTCCTACCTTGGATGGCCTTTGAGGGCAAAAATCTATAAAAAAGAAATAAATAAAAAGCCATGTAGAGCACCAACTCTTATTCCCATGAGGTTTATTTCACAGAGAAAGGGAAAACATGGATTTTACCTCCTTTTTGCCCCTTCTGTGGCTTAAACATTTCCAAGCTATCAACAACAGTGACCATTGGGAAGTCACAAAGGAGTTAAAAAAACAAAGTGTTTATGGTTGCAGAAGCTTGCTTAATCTTACTGTGTGGTCTACAGCCTCTCCTGAAGACAATCCCTGTGGGAAGTCTGGAAGCTGTCATTCAGAGCCATGCTCAGAGAACACACTCATCCGAAAAATGTCTAGCCCTAAGAAAATGAAAACATGTTACCTGCTTTACAAAAGTCTACAAGCTGCATCACCATGGATTATGCAACATCTCCACTGCTGGAAACAGCTGCCTATTCTCTGTTAATCTATTTTTTATTGTCTACCTGTTTTGTTCCCAGTGACCTCAGGTTTCTTCTAGCACCTTTCCTAGTAGGAAGGGGTAACTGAAAACAAAGCTGACTATGGGTAAGAGTCACAGCCGGCTGTACTTTTAGTTGCCTATTAAGAGAGAATTGTTATTCTAAGCAGCTTTTAAGAGCTTGTTATAGTTTTCTAGCAGTAATTGCTGTTGCAGCAATATGCTACAATGGATGGATCAAAGCGAGTTTCATCTCAAGCCTTAAAAAAGATGACTCCAAGTTTTAACAGCTTGCCACTATGTATGCATTTAATACGGTAGACCACGGGGCTGTCCTGCCTCTTGTGAGCTTGCCATTCCTACCACGGAGCTGGTTTCGGGCAGCATCAAGAGCTTCCTGGTGCAGGAAGACATCAGTTGCATTCGTTCGTTTCTGCTCATTAAGGATGAGGCGCCATAAGCTCTGAGCAAAGAAGGGCCCGCCATCACCCTAATGCCAGTAAGGGCTATCCAGGGCCTCGCCACATCTGTAGCAATGCAGCGTCACCTAAATGAGACAGCTGGACAAGGACATAATCTTGATGTAACAAAGTCTGATGGGATGTTCTTCAGGCAGTAAACAACATGTAGGAGAATACCAAAGAGCTTATAAATGAACGAATCACAAACATTTTATTCAGGAAGCTTCATCTCTGGCTGGCAATGTCATAAACCTATTTCCCCAGCAGAAACAATGATATCATATCCTCAAAAGAGGGGAGATCATAAGAGATAGGGGAAGTTTTGTAATTGCTTGCCCTCTCCAAGGCCCGTTTCTTCAGATTTATCCTCTAAAACAAGTTATCTGTCAAGTTAAATTATTGTTGTTATTTCAGATAAACTGGGGCATGTACAGAGTGACTAACAAATCACCCTGTAGTTTCTATGAGCAAAGCAAATGTACCTACCTTTCTCACCCACGAATGGCAAGGACCAGGTAAACACATCCATGAAATTGGGAAGCCAGTATGGATGAGGGGAGCAGTTGAACTGTCTGATATTCATAACATTGTTCTCGTATTTCAATACTGCAGCTACAAGGGAGGAAGGAAAGAAAATAACAAGCTGTCAGCTACACACGTGTGACTGGTTCCCAGAGCAGCAGCATCCACAGAGGCTGCCAGCCGCCTGACGCAGCAGGAACACTTGACCGTGAGTTATAGCGGGAGGCAGCCCCAGGGAGGTCACAAGCCGCCTGCAGTCCGGAGGCTGCGTCACCAGCCTGCCTGGTGTCGAGCTGCGCGGAGAAGGGAATCAATACCCGTCTGAGGAGACAGGCACACAGGCTCCGGGATCCCTCACCGGAGCGGGGCAAGGCACGCTATCCACAGCCATGCATTGCATTTCACACCCTTAGCCGAGTGCCCCATGATCACAGGGTGGAGATAGCAGAAAAAAGTGTTTATCTCTTCGAGTTTGAATGAATATTTTCAATATAATTCATTCATAGTTATGTAGAGCTGATGATACTTTCCTCTCACAGGATTCAATTCTATGCACTCTAGTCCCTGCTCCCTTTAGAATGAGTGCATAACAGGATTCATCTGGCATCATTTAAAATTCACAGCATTCTTGTCACAGACCTCAAAATAAACAAAAATAATACTACATCTGCTAAAAGGGAGACAAACAGATATTTATGCCGTAAATAAATTTATGCTTTTTAAAGCACCTGGGCAACTTCAGTGCTAAATTGTGCTAATGAACTTCTGGTGTTTATCTGATTGATTTTGGAATTTGGATTTGATTGATTTTGGAAAAAACAGCTTAAAACGAACAAAATAAAAGTATTATAAAGCATATCAATAAGCAGCTGCCATTTGTTGCTAGAAAAGATCGTCATTCTATGGAAACTCAGTGCAGTTACAAGAAAGATGAAAGAGGGAAAGGATGACTATGGTTTAGGTCTAACTGAAAGGAGTGAGAATGAAGGCAGTGAAGGCAGAGAGAAAGAGAGAAGAATGATTTGGCTGAGGAACAAAGTACTGAGAAATAATACTGAAAATATAGCAGATGAAATAACTTCTACAAAAAAACCTAGAAAAACTATCAAAATATTTATGAAATAGAGGAGTAAATATTTCCTCACTCATTGAGAAATAAGGTGATTTTCTGATGACTACCTAAAACAAAAGCCTCCCACTGTCCCCAACACAGAGAGATAAAGGTTTGGAAAAAAGCAATTAGTAGGGACTGCAGGCAAGGTCTTTGATCAAGATGGAGTGAGATAGCCAACACAGCTGAAGTTTCCATGCACTGTAAGGAATAATGGTGCCTTACATTTTCATTTAAAAAAAAATAATAAAAAAATAAGGGTGGATTTCTGGTCCCTTTTCAAAACAGCTTGATGAACTTTAGATGACATTCACTGGTCAACTCCCTGTTTGCATTTACACACAGCTCTGACTGTAATCCCAGCTCGGATGCTCAGTCTCCTGCAAACAGTGATAGAGACTACATTATTTTGCTATGTTCTGCTTTTAATAACTACTTTTCGTAGCACATGCAATTCTAGTTCTGTAGCAGTAGATGAGCTGTTATCAAATAACTTTTACTCAGGAAAAAATATACTTTAGCTATTGGAAGACATGTATATAACTTTTAAGTAAGTTTCAATTTGCCTTTTCAAGTCATGAATAACTACCCTGATGAAGTCTAGAAACTTGTGACCTTCAGAATGATCCTCCTCAGCTTTAGTTAAATAAAACTGAATCAAAGAAGAAATATACGTGATAATACCTTCCTAAGTGATGAAACAATAAGAAGTAAAAGTATGTCCGAGATTCTATGTCAAAAGCATCCAGAACTTAAGACATGTCATACTCTGTTTTCCTGCTTCATCCTGCAGTTCCCATTGTACCTCCCCAGTGACAAATGTTGTTCCAGGAGCCTGTGGTTCCTGAAGAGTCACCGCTGGCCAAGAAGTGGCACAGCAGCATTTTGTCACAGTTATGCATCAATGCAGTGTCTTATAGCCCTGCTGGGAGATGAACAATTCCTTCTAATTTCTGGGCCCTTTCCTATTGTTCAGAGGGTGCCCAGAAGAGGAATTTTTCATGTGCTTGACTGTTGCTTCCCTCAAAATTGAAGAGGTTCCTAAGTCCCTTCCATTTTGTGCCAGACAGCAGTCTGGAGGTGGCTTAGGAGTTTTTGAAGCCAACCTGCCGATGCGCACAGCAAAGCAGCAGCTAACACTCGCATTATCTTCTGCCAATCCGGCAGCCTTCGTTTTAATAAATCACAGTTGACTCTTGTCCATTGTAGCTGCACAGTTGGCTGCCCATCTGCTTTTCAGTAACATAAAAAATGGCTAAATACTGCTATTAGCAAAAATGAGAAAATTGGTGTCAGTGGTCTTAACGTTTCCCTCAGTGCCTGGCTGAATTTACCTACGGCAGATTAAGGTTCATTCTGTTTTTATACAGAGCCAAAATTGAACAACAACAAAACAGTTTGTAGCTATATAGTTTAAAAAAAAATCACATTAAAAGGTCTGCTTAATGGATAAGATGATTTATTTAGAAAGACTAAAAAGCTGTATATAAAGTATTTCAGTTTCATCACATTATATTGAGTTGAGATAGTTTCCTTTCCTGTTGTTTCTTCAGTTCATCTAGCAATTTAGTTTTTATGTTTTTACAAAAACTCAATTAACCATTTTACAAGCAATTTTTTAAAACTGGTCTCAAAAAGCCTGAACCCTCTAAGTAGAAGAATTGGAAAACTTTAAATTAAGCATAAGTGTTTTTACATTTTCTTTAAAGGAATGTAAATGGAGATGATCTTAAAAAGATTCACACCACCTTAATTTACATATTTGAATATTTTGCAAAAGCAGCTTCCAACAACAGCATTTAAGAACTATTCTCTGTAAAAGGCCTGTACAGGCCCCCATAGATAACCAAGAGCTACTTGAAAGAAAATACCACGACACAAGAGAATCATATAATAAAACCTATTCTTAAAAGAATAATGGAAGGTATAGTTAACATTTCACAAATACATTCCTGAATTTGTAATTTAAGGCCTTTCTAGTTTACAGATACTATGAACACTAAATATTTTTATTAGGTAACTAATCACTTGATATCTGCTCTTGTTTGAGTAGTTCTGACGACTGCTTAAAAGCACATTACTTGAGGAAAACAAACTGCACTGGGTCAAGAAGAAAATGCTTCTCTGATATTTCAGCAGTTTACCTAAGCTTTCCTGCACCTTGGTTTATCCTGGTCATAGCTGTTTCATGCTCTGTTGGAGGGAAGTTTGGGCTTCTCCCCTCTCCCTCACTCCATGGTCCCTGTCAGTGCGATGCCTCGGCTGCCCTGAAGAGTGGGAGTCTGTGGCAGGATGCACGGCCACAGGTCATGCAGCACCTCACTGAGGGCACCAAGAAATGGAAATAATTCCTTTGATTAGGAAACCGGTAGGTCAAGAAAACCTGACTCTCTCAAAAGTTTCCAAGATCAGTTGTTTGCTATTCCAGGCTGCAATCTCCATACTTTACTTTTCTAACCTATAGTCAGATAAATGCTAGCAGACCAAACCACCAGTCATAGTTTTATAGTCTGTAATCACCAACCAGAGCAAGAATCTTATTTTATTATTCTTAACAGCCACACACATTTTAACCTAATTTTGGAACTCACTGTTGGAAATGAGTTTTTAGAAGCCAGTGTTTTGTAAAGTGAAGATGTGCAGATATCCCAAATGACATTATACTTCTTTCTAATGCTAGTAAACTGAGCTATCAGATGCTGAAATTACATTAGAATGAAAAGAAACACTATAATGAAGCAGGCGAGGGGCATTCATTCTGTTTAGCTTTAAGCATTTAACATTGGTATCTAAGGAAGGAAATATGGGGTGGTAAAAAATGGGGCCACCCATAACTCCTGCGCTGCATGCACCAGTGCTCAGCAGAAGGCTCGGAGCCCCCCGGCATCTCAGGCAGTTCTGCACACACCTGCCTGACTGGAAGCGCAGTGAGGCCCTTTAACAAGGCGAGCAACATTATTACATTACCTACAGTCCAGAAAGATGTCACGACAATAAAGAAAGCATTTCAAGAATTGTCGTGTAATTTTTCTGTATAAATCGATCGCTATTTCCATTAAAAAAAAAAGCGCAAAGTTGAAATACTAGCCTCAGCATGTACATTTTGCAGATAAATCAACCTCAAAATAAATTTTGAACAAAATAGTTAACTGATTAACATGTAAATTTTCAGAAATCTCACCCTGAGTTTAGAAAGCAAAAGCAGTACTTGGAGAAAGGCCTCAAATTCTTCATGTAATGAAGAATTTCAATTTCTGATTTAATGCCAAATTAACTCGAGCATTAACTGTGCGGTTGGGAACAGCACTCTCTCCTCCAGCAAGGTTGCTAAGTAACCACAGTGTTTTTTCTGCCTGAGACAGGTCAGGGATAAGGCTTAGTAAAAATGCTCGAGTTTAAATGTTATCAAAGGAAAAAATGACTTACTCTATAAGGTAATGATGCAAATAACAGAATACAAAATCACTGCCAATTACAGTAGGAAAACCACCCTTTCTAAAACTATGGGGATGTTTATTTTAGATGTACTGTTGTATCTTCAAAAGAAACAGTGGAAAAGTGCTCCTGATTTTATCAACACACCACAAAAATCACTTCCAGCAAAACCTCTCTGGCTTGGCAATGAGATGGCCCAGATATGGTAACAGATGCTTTTTAAAACCTTTTGTTTCCCTGAGAAGGCCTCATTACAGAGGCAGTGATAAAGTGTTAAAAGAAAGCTGATAGGGCAAACAGAAGGTTAGGCCATTTTTCTTTCTCCCAAAGCGCTATTATTTCTCAAAGATCCTCCCTGTAGCAGACATGCGCTTGGCTTAGTTTCCTTCTAGGCATGTTACGCTTTGTTTTCTTCCAAACACAAAGTAATTATCCTGTTGGATCTGTTGGGATTAGGCATTTCTGTTAACGAGCGCCTATGGTACAGCACATGCTAGTATTCTCTAAGCACTCCGTTGCTTATCTGCCACGAGCTGTTCCACCGTACAGCGTCCTTGGATTCTTCTAGCATCTCTCAGCCCTGCATATTCTCTTTGCTGCTTTTCCCTTCCGCAGCACCACATGCACTTGGAAGAACACTAGAGGAGACATCACATTATTTTCTCCGATAGCTTCAGATTCCCTGGTGGTTATCACACCACTGTGAACCTTAATCTTTTAAAAATGTTCAAAAGATAATAGTCTGTCTTTAGACAGCTAGTTAAAATTGTTCACTCAGCCACAAAGCATGAACATACTGAAGTGACAGTCAGATACTAAAATATTAAGTATTGCCAATAAGTCACAAATGAAATTGCCTGCTGCGGCAGCACTCCGGTAAAATTTCGTGCTCTTTTTTCTCTCCAATTTTGGCACCTCAAGCGGCACGGCTAAGGGGGCCGGGGTTACAGCAGGACCAGGGGCCACATGACGGTTGAATTACTTGCAGAGCTGCCAAGATGCCACGGCCAGTAACCCAAAGGATACAGAAAACTGCCGGTGGTGCCAGAATCCAGCAGAGAGGAGCCAAGAGAGACTTCCACGTCAGCACAGTGCTGCGTGTCAGCATGCACGAGGGCTCTGTAAGAGCGTTATTAACAGCAGTCATGCTGAAAGGGGGCTTGTTTGGGTCCCTCATCTTCACCTACTGCTGCCAAATCTCTTTTTTCTCGAGGGAAGTTCCCTCTTTCCTGCTCTTTGAGTAAATACCTGATTCCAGGGACTCCTCTCCAGCTGGGACTGAATAAACCCTTCTCAAAGCTGGCTACCAGGCCCAGTCTGCTTTGCAGAAGTAAAGAAGTATGACTGCTTTAGTAGGCACCAAAACCGGTACAGAAAATGAGTACTCCTAGCTTCTGTCTGCTTTTTTTAAACAAACAACGCAACAGCATTTAAAAAATGACCTTGGAAGACTACTCCCCTCACTGGGACGTGGAGCCTCTCATGAATTTATGCAGTGTGGTTTTACTAGCCAAGTGCCAATCAGACGCATACTAAAACATAGAGTAGAAAAGGAAAGCACTTACTAGCAGTAGAGTAACTATTTCCAAGGACTTTTACCTATAGCAACCAAAAGACCTGAATGATTTAGTTTTAACTCAGATTGCGTGCCAACACCTAGTGAGTCAGCTAGCACAATTTTCCTGTAACATCTCAATATGGAAAAGCTTTCCCTCACCTCCTGAAATCAATCAGTCCAAAGCTCTGCGCTTCAATTTATCTGCTGCAACTCGAGGCAGCCAACAAGCTCCTGAGTGATTTAGGATGATGGTGTTTTTCTTCCTGAGCAGGAAAACAAGCAGCCAATCGCTGCCGAGCTGCAGGCGCAGGAGCAGCGCAGCGTGAAAGATGCACGAGACACTTGAAATGCCAAGAGCCAGTGCTATCGGTCTCGAGAAACAAGGCATCAAAACCCCGAACAGGAGAAAGGGAGCTAGTTAAACACATTATAAAGCCACTAAAGGTCAGCCTCTGCATTTTCATAAGCTGCTGTTTTAAAGAGAGGCCCGGTGGTGCTGATCGCACACCACTGCTTATTTGCCCCAGCTCCCTCAGAGAAGGTATCCTCAGAGTGCATGTGAACTGCAACTGTCACTGCACTGAACCAGCACCTCGCAGAAAACGGGGCAGAGCCTTCAGCAGAAGTGACTGTCCCCCCAGGTTTAAGGGCTATTTGTCACAGCTGAGAGCGATGAAACAAGTAAAGAGGCTGTTCTGAAGCAGCCAAAACGGAAAGGTAGGTCTGTCTGCTGCCTGAGCTTTGTGGGTTGAAACATGTCTTAAATTTTATATATCAGCATTGAATTGTATCTCATCTTTGCCTTCTAACAAAACTCCTGTGTTGTTAACCCTTTGGCTCTGTGTGCACAGAACTGCTGCTTTGTATTAGGAGATGTTAAAGTACTGCTCTAAATCATGGTACTTTATAGACATTTCGTTGACCTACACTCTACCCAAAACAGCTAAATCAGAAACCGAACACATTTTTCCATCAAGAGCAATGAGTTGCCAAAAAAATTAACACATTCCTTGTTTCATTCTGCTCTTTTTGTGTTGCTAGCTAGCATATAATTTACTTTTACAGAAACAGTTTTGCTTGGATTTTTTTGCAGAATTCTATTAATTTTTTGACAAGTTAATATGGATTTTAAAAACATCAACATGTACTGAGCTCATTATCTAACTGTGAACTATTTCCTTCCCCAGTTTGCTGCACAGCAGCTTTTAGATCAGAAGTTTTCTAATATAAAATGACACCTGAAGAAGTTTTTTGTGCAAGTTTCCAGCAAAATGCTTACTTCCTCTGCAGGCAAGTATCAAAATTAAACATGTCTCCACTCAAGAAAGATCAATCACTTTGCAGCCACGCTACTTTCAACACTATCACTGGGGAAAAAACAGTTTTTTCTTACAGTTGTTCACCAATTACTTTAGCTTTACTGGGAGTAAAAAAAAGTAAAGATTACTGCTCATTTCAACATATAGGAGACAGGTTTATTAAAATGTTTTATTTTTAGAACCGTGATTTTTTTTCCAGTTCATTAGAGAATAAACTCTGAGAAGCTGCACACACCGTATTCAGGTGAGATTTTAAAGAGTGACCAATCACTGCTCATGTGTACAATAATTTTTTTTTTTTTTGGTTCATGTTATTTTACTTCCTACAAAATAGTTCTTCAGTGACTGATAAGCAAAATATAAAGGAACTCTGCCAGTATAGATTCTATACCACATCCACTGATGATCGGCAGGTTTCTTAGCTGGTGCTTGCCCATAGAAAGCCCTCTGAATTTTATGGGGAAAGAGCAAAGGGACAAATTATTAACTAAAAGGAACAGTTCTCAGCCACATCATTTCATAAAATACTTCTCCAATAGAGCTGTTTTCAATTCTCTTTCCTGTATTTAATAACTTGCAGTCAAAACTCAGAAATATCCAAGGGCCTGTTAGAACCTACAGTTATATTTAAAGGCATACATCTGCCAGTAATAAAACTGATATCTACTAAATGGAAAGGGCATCAACTAATAAACAAGGGAAGAGAAAGGAGAGAAAAAAGACAATGTAATGCAGTTGAGTACAGAGATGTGCAGTCTGCTATACATTAACAGAAATTTCATCTTACCTTTGTTATTGTATACATCTAAATAGTTTGGTGCTGAAAAAATTGTGATTAGTGAAGGGAAGCCTGTTGTTTGGCTTTTCCTGTACATACGATACCTAGAGGAAAGAGAAGTTATTATTGTAAAATGTTGTACGTGCATTTGTCACTGACCAAATATACCGCAAAGAAAAACCCTACTAAATGGCCAAAGGGGCATCTCCACCTCCAGCTTAGCTATATCACCCCGATCAAACCCTGGCCTTCCTCTTTCTGTGCTGCACCACTTGCTAACTTGCTCTCAGTCCACAAGTACTCTGCTCACACCGATTGCCACTTTTGCATCAGTGATCCAAGTACGCAAGCTTCCGACTGCTGAGGCTTCAGCACAGGAAGCTGCAGGAACAGTGCACATTTCAGGGAAAAGCCAGCCTCCAGGGGCCTCTCAGAGCAGATTAATCACTGACTCTAGGAGCGCAATTCTCTAGGCTGCATGCTTCGGCTGGAGGCCGCTTCTGCAGATAGGTTTATGGAGGAATAAGAAACAAAAAAACCCAAATTGTAGAACAATTTCCCTAGCAAGTAAATGAAACAGAATAATTCCGATTCTTCAAAGTATCACAGGTGATATATTTTCCAGGAAGTCCTCCCTAATTCACTGTTAATCCACAAACCTTATCACTATCTGCATCCAAATACAAATCTAATTACGCTGCCTTTAGACAGAATGTTTACTTTTTTTCCCTCCTTTTTTTGTAGGAAAAGTAAGAGAAGGTCAGGCAGAAAGAGGGTCCAGCATTTCAGTGCTATGTCTAATCACCTGCAGTCTGTTAACCAGCTGCATATCTTCACCACCCAACCCAGCTGCCTTAGGACGAATCCAAGGCTTCCTGGCCCAACAGGGCAAAGTGTAACAAATCAAACATTAATATGTGCAAGTAACTGCAAGGAAGCCAAGGAGAAAGTTCTTTTGTCTTACAACAAGTAACACCAAATTCTCCTCTTTAGTCTTCAGCTACCGCCAAATGCATAATTTGGCAGCTAGCCTCAATAGTTGCACTGAACCTATTGTACAGTCTCTTCTTCAGAATTTTACTTTTCACTCTTTTTGTGGAAAAGGATATGATAGAAAAAAATTTGAAATTTCATTACCCTTGGGTATTTCATGCCAGTTATTTTGGGCAGACTAATAGCTTGCTTTTAATTGCATTGAGGTTTTTAAGCATGTTATAATTCAAATATTCAAAATTGCTTTTTATATGCACAATGAATACCAATCTCGTTACTTCATCTTTTATTACTGTGCAGATTAGGTAAAGTTTCTGCCTCCAAGTAAACACTTTAGGAAGATATGCAAAGCTGTTATTTTTTGAAATAACAGTTCTTCACTAGAAATCTCACATGTGTGGTGCATTTCAATGAATAAATACTTTTTAAAAAGTGCCATAAAATGCTATTTTTTCTCTGGTAAAAGTTGTATGACAATCATCAAAACTGGATCACCTTCGCACA
>JAWLRI010000035.1:1186659-1215064 GCA_034781795.1 Crypturellus tataupa | reverse complement strand
AAAAAGTGCCATAAAATGCTATTTTTTCTCTGGTAAAAGTTGTATGACAATCATCAAAACTGGATCACCTTCGCACACAGGATCACCTTCACACAGTCTCTAAAATTCTTTATATCTGTTACTGATAGTCCATTATTAAACCATTTGTGAGCATTTTGAGTTCCAACAATTTGCTGTCTTGATGAACCATAAAACCAGCATGCTCAGTGTTTGTTAGGTATGAAAGACTTAAAGCAATTACAGTTCTGTCCTTTATGATTCAAATTACTTCCTAAAAATCATGAAGTTTTCGGGGGAGTTTTGGGGGCATTTGTGAAACTCTCGTTGGGCAGAACTTGCTTCCCCTTGTCAGTTTGGCATCCAAATCATTTTTGGTCATTTCATGCCACATAAATCACTAAAGCTGAGTAACTGGATACAATTTAAGAACATTCTAAAAAATCATTGCTGCTGCAACTTAGTTTAAGTTTCCCAGTTCCTTTTATTGGGTTGCTCATTCCTTGTTCTGCACAAGGCAGCGCTGTTCATCACTAGCACCGCCTCTGCCTTACCACACAAAACTTACCCAGCGTCCTGGGCTTCGTGGGCCCGGAGTATAGATAACAAGTTATTGTGCTGTAGGAATTCGCACACAGCAGGGTAACTGTTGGAAGAAAATAAGAGCACCTGTTACAGCATTATCAGAAGCACCACATATAACTCCAGCTTTCCAAACTTTCCAACCAACACATAGCACGGCGGCTGGCTTGGCAGGGGCAGAGCTGCAGAGGCCGCGAGGGCAGCTCAGGACCATGCTCCATAGCTGGGCTCTGCACGGAGTGCACCCCAGCCCTTCAACTTGGAGCAGCGTGGCCACGGCTAACAGCACTTCAGCCTGGGGCATGCGGCCACTAACGTCCATCCCCCGTGTTATTGCCCACTACTGATTCACCTTATTCCAGATTCCAGCAAATAAAAAGCAGAAAGGATTAGTGAAGGAGCAGTGAGGTGATGGAGAAGGCAAAAAGGAGTCTCCATAATCACTTCTGTGCCAGTTAAGTAGCGCAAGACACTCACAGTGTGTCCATAAATAACAAATTTGCTGAACCTCTGAATCTGTAGGCCAAACTCACATAGAGGCACTACATTATGGTAGTAGTAGACTGTAGTATCATCAAAGATTGTGGCAAGAGCACAGTGTTCTGCAGTATCTAGGGACAGGACGCAATCATGCAGCAACAGGGAGAGAAAAGCTGCTTAAGTAAAAACTATTGTTAAATTTACTGACCGAATTTTGAAAACTATGTATAACAACCAAACATTATACGAAAGACCAGCTGTCCCTGCCATCATTTCCCAGACCATGTTCCAAAACCTCCTGCAACCATTTAGGAGCCCCATCAGTTTCTTACTTTATGCATGAGAGATGAAAACTCAGAAAAAAAATATTAACATGGAGCCTAATGCATCATCTTCCTTCAGGTCCCCAAAGGAAAGTCCCTGCTTGCTTCCAAGGCTTCTGGACACAGTGAAGCTCAGCAGCCACTTGCAGCTCAAGGCCCCAAGGCCCACGGAGAGGTACATAGCCGGTTTCGGGTACGACCAGTCTCCTGCAGGCTCTCACACTCAGGTTTGCTCTCGGGAATTGTCTAAAAAAAGGCTGCCATTATAAAACAGTTTAAACTCCCAAATCGTGTGCCATGTGGCTTTGGCAACTGCAGTGATCTCAAATGCTGACGGGCTGCCATTCAAACCACTGGCAAATGAGAACTCATTTGCATTCATTTCTTTTCATAATTAATTGTGACTAAATGTAGACTTATGGTACATTTTGTTTAGGAATTTTTACATTAACTTCTGAAAAGTGGGGTGTATAACGAAAAATCTGATAGACAGTTGATTATGTTCATTATCAGAGCAGCTGTTGAAAATGTCTGGCCTATTACTTTTTTTCCATAGTATTCTTTTCATGCGGTGTTAAGTACTGCATTGAAAGCAGTTATAATGAAGTGGTAAAAATGCTTCTAAATAGACATGATAGGTGCTTCTTTCTATTTGAAAGGTAAGTACAGAAGTTCCCTCTCTCTTTTTTTTAAATAATTCTTTGACTTAACTTTCTTATTCATCATATATTCATAGAAAAGAGACTATTATGAGCAGGATTTGGCTCTTTTTCAGATTCCATGGACTCCATTACTTAGAATAACAGAGTTGTCAAATAGTCTTCCAAGCATTTACAGAAACTCTGGCTGCCATCTTTTCTGAGAAAAATGTGCTTTCTCCAAGTGAATAAACTGACACTCATAATGAGCAAGCACTACATCACCCAGACCACTACCCTGTAAGTGCTTTAGTGAGCATTTTCATTCCAAAAAGGCAAGATAACTTCAATTTTCTGCATTGGCTACTTGCAAAAAAGGGGCTAGGGAGAAGCAAAGTTTTCAGCTATATTCTACTGCCAGATATGCCATACTCCTGTGGCAATACCTCAGTTTGCTCCTCTTCAAACTGAATTTCTTATTCAACAGATGCCTCTATCAGGCTCCTCTTCTCTTCTGAATATCCTACAACCATCTGGAGAGGAAAACCCAGAAGTATAAGACAAATCCCAAAGCTCTCCTCTTTGGGAAGGTAGGATCTCTGCAAGCCCTCCAGGTAAAGCAATAGCAAAATCACACAAGATGCCCCAAACCCAATGATCTTGCCAAAAGTTATTAGAAAATAACTTTTACACTGAAGAACTTCAGCTCTGGCAAACTCTCAACCAGTTTTCAGAATTGCTCCCCTTCCAGAAACATTCTCCGCCTTGCCTCTCTTTGAAGGTCCAGATTGCAATTCGGACAAAAATAAAACATTTGGCCAGGAGGGAAACAAACAAGAAACCCCCACGCAACAGGCCCTGCCAGAATGGTCTTGCCTGCTGCCTGCACTTCATGTGTCATGCTGAATCACAGCAGCAAGTGACTCAGAAACAACCAAATACCCCACTGATAAGTCAGAAAGATGTTGTCTTCCACAGAATATGTGATTATATTCCCTACTTGAGCACTATTTTTGAACTGAAATTCCTCTAACATTTTTTTACAAAGGCTGACCTACATTTTGTATGACCAATAAGTTTTGAAGAGAAAACAATATACTGCTAAAATTAAGTAAAATTGGTTTTCTAGCAATAACTGGAAAAATGTTGCCTACAGCAAACCCTCAGTTGTACGTAGTTTTAGCCTGCTGCTGGCTTTTCCCAACTACCAAGGAACGCTCAGTCCTTTTCACAGGTTCATGTGTACATAAAACACATATATGACAGTAGGCAAAGTTAAGCTCTCAGTAATAAAACTCAATAAATGGGTTGACTAACACTAAATTATTTAAAAAAATAACAATTCCATATAATAAATTCTTTAAACAAAACTTATTACATATGTAAAAGCGTATTTACGCTTCAAGACCACCCCAGAATGGGCACAGCCACCTTGTGAGCATGGGTCTTCTGCATTTATTCAGTACCTCAAAAGGCCTGACAGAACTTCCCCACCCTGTATGCCCAAGATACTAAGAAATATGTGAGTACATGAAATACGCAAGAAGTTATAAGTATGCTTCATCCCCTAAGCTGAAAATCTTTCCAGCACACAGGTAGCTAGTCATTGCATATGTATGCTCGGTTTGGGAGTGCAAGCAAAACACAGAACTGAGGTGCTGGCAGGGCCCAAATGCTGCTTCTGTCTCTGAGCATCTGCAAGGCCAGATCATTTGCCGTCTCTCCAAGGTCAGCAAACGGCACTTGTATGGGATTCTCCAAGGTGAGCCGCTCTATGCCACTGCTGATGTCTTTTTTGTTGCTTTTGAAAAATATGAAAATGCAGTCAAAAGTCAAACAACTTCACAAATCTCAGCACTCCTCAAGAACCAATAGTAAGCACATTTACAAAACCCAAGAAGCTAAAACTTAAAGAGTTGGCAGTAATTCCTGACTATTTGCTCAAGTTCTATGGCCATCGAAGACTTTGGCCAGGCCGACAACCCTCTTGTGCTCTTGTTAGCAGTCATTAATTGAGTCTTTATATGCAAAAAATGATCGCAGAAGGCAAGTGTTAAGCTTGCACATGTGCTTACTCCTGATAGGAAGCCCTTGATACATTTTACGTAGGATAAGACACTGCTAATTAACTTAGTAGTGTAACCAAGCTCCCAAAATTCTTTACTAGAGCTTTAGCACAAAGGAAATGAAACAAGCTGGGCATGGAGCCAATTGCAATTTTCATGGGTAGAACTGGGCATGCTCATCGTAACTTTGCCCGACTGTGACGAAAGAACACATTTATTCTACACCCATCCGGTAAATCTTACAGGAACAAGGTCGTTCTCAATCCCAGAAGGGCTGCAGGAGCAGAGCTTTCCCCTGTGCCTCAGCACTAGCCTGGACCCGCTTACTGGCTGCGTCTCCTCAACTTAGCGGCAGCTGACACAGCCCCAGTTGACCTCTTCAAGTTTTCTGTCCAGTGAGAGAAGATACGTATATATATATAGATATAGATATAGATATGGATGGATGAGGGAAGTTCTGCACTTCACTCATAATTATGAATTCACACAACTTTTATTCCATTATTTATTTTTACTGTCATGAAACTGCATCAAGGTAAAATGACCAAAGCAGTAAAGGTTATATAAGCTTAAATTTCAGAAGAGGAAAAATGAAGTGCTACAGCTGTTACTGCTTGTTCACTTTGAGGTGCAAAGGACTTGAAATTTGCAATCATTACTCAAATTTCACATGTATTTTTCACTCGCATTACATTATTGCTATTTTCATGGGGTCTACAAATCCACATGGTGAAACACTACTGGATTTTAAAGACATTAATTGCTCACTGTCAGCACCCTTAAAAAAAGCTACCTATTCTTTATCTCTCCAAATGACAAGTTGGACCTATGATCACAACAACTGACATTTTACAGTGCTGGCATAAAAGTTTGAACAACTCATCGTCCAAAGGAAGTTTCTTGAATAAAAGCTTGATCCGTTTGAAACTCCCTAAGCCATATCCGAGTGGTCACCTAATAACTGTCGTGAAAAGCTCTTTATACTTCCCAAATATACTGAGCTCATACTCCAAACTAGTTAACATTTCACAAACAAATAGAATTTGGGATGAATAGAAAAGATTTAATATAATACTATGCTGAAAGTCCTGTTAACATGTGGTACGTACATAGAATGCCATATTATAGTTAAAGAATTTTTTCTCAACATACTTCATTGTAAGAAACAATGCTGTATCACAGAAAAGCCACTCTCATTTGCTATTATAATGAACATGCCCTATAAAATGGAAATTATTTATTACCATTATTTCCTGCAATTAAGAGACCTTAATCATCTCAAAATCATTTTCCTGAGCTCACATTTGTCTTTGAAATCTTTTCAACCTTCCTACAAAATGACTCCTGATCTTTAAACTTTCCATTTGGGATATGACTAACAGCTCTTATTCAATGAAGAAAAAATGAAGCGCCTTCTGTCAGTAGCCAGTACTGAAGAGTGACTGCGTAAGCCAAGTCATTTCTTTAGTAGCCATACTTGCCATCCTAAAAAGACGCAGCACTTTGCTCAAGAAGAAACCAGACAAAGCAGGCAAAATTAGATGCTTCACACAACATAGGAAATTTATTGCCTGGGATTATTAATTCGGCAAGCAGATTAGTGAACTTTAAGAGCAATTAGATAGCTGCTTTAAGAGTAACACTTGTTCGTACACAATCTTAGGTAAAGGTGACTCTAAGTCACTGATTTGCCAGCATCACCAGACAGTTTCACTTCCCTGATATATTACCTGACAATTAGAGGACATATTTATCTCTTCTTTTCACTTTTTCCTTAAATACCTGCTTTCCTGAGTAGGAAGCAGGACACAGATTTGATCTGTCATCTCTACATTTTCAGGGGAAAGCCGGTGTATATTCTAGTGAAGTTTGTGGTGTTTGTGAGAAACATAGCTCTGAAAAGAAACCCTTAAAACCTACAAGTTGTTGCAGTATGAAACAAGCGCTGTACCTAGGAATCAGGCCGCGAATGCTTTCCACTTTGAGGGCAGCTCATGCTGCTGCTGTCACCACTGCAGTGTTTGCTGCGGTGGGTGCCTGGGAGCCCTGGGCAAGCTCCAGGCACACAGTTTGCTGTTGTTCAAAAGAGAGGGAATGATTTTAGCCCCCCCCAGTTATAAGCCCATTTCTGCACAGATCAATCATTGGCAACAGTTGGCCACTTCCTTTTGTAAGGAGACCCAGCACGCTTAGGGAGCCCATTGCAGCTCCATCAATCTGAGGCGGCTGCATTCCCTTCAGCAAGGGACAAGGGTTGCCAGCACCGGCTGCAGTGTGGGCACCTTGACTCCCCCTCCCTGCCATGCTGGAGCAATTACCACTCCAAGAAAGGTTCCGGAAACTAATTACTACGAATCAAACCACCTGCTACTTTTCTGCTAATGTTACCAACACCGAGGCCACAGCTGGTGGCCTCACCTTCACCTCCTGGTTACTGGCTGAAGCCACTGACTGACTTTGTCCACAGGACTAAAGAGCTGAGTTCAGCACCTTGCCTCAGCATCCCTGTACGTTGCTTATGAACTACTGCAACAGTAAAAAAACACCAAAACACCTCTGCAAAGGCGAGGTCTGCCATGTAATGAGCACATGGCCTATAGCATAATACAGCTCTATCAGACAGGGCCAGGACAAGAGGTGCTTGAGAGGATCTTCACTACCAGCTCCAGGCCGCTGGCAGGGCTCCCCCTGCCTGTACGGGCCTAAGCAGAGGTGGCCCAAGGCCATTACTGCCCACCTGGGGTTCTCTCTGCACTACAGGGAAGGGCAGGGGTCCAACCCCAAGCACCCAAGGAACAGAAATACTCTCCTTTAATGTATGGAGGAGAACAGAAAGACAAGTCTTCTGGCTCTACACACTTAAAAGGACACACTGAAACCATGTCCACCCAGCACAGAGCTGCAGAATCATCACTAAGCAAAACAACAGCAAGGACAGCCTCCCTAAATGGTCCCAAATTAACTCCAAATCCATTTTGGATGCTCCTGGACTCGATACTTTTGTTCTTTGGGAATATTCTCAGATTTACATTTCACTAGCAAAACACCAACGGAATGAAAATGTTTCAGAATTGAACTGCCATTTAATATCTTCTCATTTAGACCTGTATGTGTGTCCGCACTAACATATAGACATTTGTCTCCACTTTAGCCCTTACCAACGCCCTTTTAACCAATACCATTCAAATCCTGAATTTCTTAGAAAAAAACAAATATTCTCAGATGTGAGTAAAGGTTTGACAAATGTGGAAAAAAAGAAGTGCGTACATGTGGGGAAATCACACTTGCATTTCAATTTGCTTCCTGCTCATAAAGTTTCCTGAGTAAATTAAACATTCACCTCTCAGAACAGCCACAGAGAATTTAGATCCATCACACATCTCTCAGACACCAATCTGGCTTTTAGTACACTCTTTCACAATTCCTACTGTCCTGCAGGAAAGAAACAAAGTTTTCCAATACTAGCCTTGAATTCAAAACTAACCTAAAATTCTTAAAATAGAAATTTTATTACATTCCCCCTTTTAGAAAGGGTCACATTTACTCCCTAACTTGCAAGATTAGAGATAAACAAAATACCCAGGCTTCGGTGAATAGAATCAAGTCTTCTGGGGTTTCCAGGTTGCGGGGAGAAGGCGAGAGGCAGCCAAGCCAGCTCGGAAGTGCCCCTGCGCCCGGTGCGCATCGGTGCAGCCCCACAGAACACGCGCGTGCACAAGTAATAGCAATGCTCACCTGTAGAAGTACGAGCAGCCCCTGACCGTGTTGTGAGTAAAGTGTTCCTGAGTCTTCTCATTGCCAAAGTCCTCTAACGGGTCTGACCACAGGATGTCACACATGGGTCCATACGCAGGTGGTTCCTTGAATCGATCTAACTAAGAGAAATAGGAGACAAAGAAATACTAACTTCTTTCAACTACATCCCACAAACACAGAAGCAAAAGCTGTTGCCTTCAATACCACGGGCTGCCAAGCCAAGACCCAAACCATTCTGTTTCAGCTGCGGGCTGCTCTCGGCTCCAAGGTACTGGATTTAGAGCAACAGTTACACACTCCTTGCTAACACTGACAAGAATAGATATATCTGCAAGTGAAGGAATACTGTCAATTCCCATTCTGTGTACATTTTTTAAAAACTCTTTTTAAAAGCACCTATATGGAAAACAAGAGATAAAAAAAGAGGATACTTCTGTTTTTCATTATTGGTCAAACATTGTGGCATTCAATTTCTGGAGCAAGGGATTTCAGGGAAAAAAAAACACAATACTTGGTTCAAAACAAAATTCTCATTTTCATTCAATTATAGTTTTCTAAATTTAAGAAAGAAGGTGGCATCTCTGCATCTTGCCGCTCTCATTAACTGCAACCTTAACTTTATCTGATCACCTGAAATTCCTCTATGTAGTCAACCACTGATTAAAAATTTCAAGTTATAAAAAAATCATACTGCAAATAAAATATAGCATAATAAAATTGGGGATATTAACCATCAGTGTTTTTCTGCAAGAATCCTTTAATACAGAAAAACCCACTGCTAAGACGGACATATGAATCAAGTTGGCAGTCTCTCGACTTCTCTGCTCTGACCAGGAGGCTCAAGCAATGATTTAGTCGCATACCGTTTTTTAAGGTAACATTCAAACAGAAAGAAGTGATTTTGCATGTTTTCAGCACTCAATTAAAAAGTTTTAGTAACAGACCTCTACAATTTTAACTTTGCATTTTTGTCATAAAATATTCATAGCCTACCTACACTTCTAACTTATTTCAGGCCTTTAAATAATTCATGCTTTTATAACTATAATCCATCTCAATTAAATAACAACAATTCATGAATATGCAAACCACTTTCCTGTTGATTGCCAAAGATGAATAAATCTGCTAGCAGACAAAAAAAGGCAAAGATGTTAATGACCCTAATCTAGAATCAGAGTGCTAAAAAATTTTAATCTGCCATTATGTTGTTGCAACCCCAGCTAATTTTTAGGCAGAGAATATTTTAGTTTAATGAAACACTGAACCTTCACCTCACAAACAAAACTTTACATTCAGCAATTTAAAAAGTGCAGATACTATCTTCCTCTAATTGCTTTTAAACCAAAACATATCATTATAGTTTTTTAACATATTCATTTCTTAAACAAGTACATATTTATCTCGAAACATAATTTATTTTTCAGCAACTTTAAAGCTCAAGGTAAATGCATATTCATATTTAGAAATTTCAAACTGCAAGTGAAAAATAAAAATCTTTACTGCTAGAAACAGTAAGCATGAATGGTTAAATGTCTCCTTTTAGACAGAGATCTTTAACCAAAGTGTTTAAAAAAAAATGCATGACCATGTGCAGCAAAAATGGATTATTTGATAATAAAACATATTTGACAATGATCTCTGAACCATTACGAGACTTCTAAGAAACTCTTTTCAGACCACAAGTGTTAACTTTAAGTTACGAAGCCTCAATTAAACAACTTGTTGGACTCAAAAGTGTTGTATCATTAAAAATGTTGCAGAAACTACTCAGAATGAAGATCTTGACTTTTTCAAACAGTACTGCTGAATCATATTGGTTGCATCATAGTACCTTTTTCTTATTATACATTTGAGGTTTTCAGAGTTTTTAATCTTTTTTCTCTTCAATAAAATGCACAAGGAAACATTAAAAAGTTTGCTCACAATGTGCTAGAATTTATTACAAGAATTACAAGAAACAATATATTACAACTTTATACTCATTTGTTCCTAAATACTCATTTACCTAACGCATTTCCCTCCCCATGTGCAAAGATGATAATTCTGTGTTTTATTGGATGCTGATCACCTCCTCTCCTCAATAAAATATGACTAATTGCAGCATTTCCTTTTACGTTCTCTGATTTTGAAAGACCTTTAAAAGGTGATAATGTCATTGTGAATGTCAAAATGGCATAAAAGCATCTTCTGCAAGAGAACAACCGTGACAGGTTCAGGTTTTAGCTGCTGGTGATTAACTGTTCCCTTAGACCGCAGCACTACTCAGACTTACTTTTCTGATGTCATCTAAGGTGTTGATCTCCGGAGACAAGCCACCGTGTACACACAGGAACTGTTGGTTCATCAGAGCAGCCAGGGGAAGGCAGTCAAAGGCATCCATACAGGCATCATATACTCGTTCTGAATACTTGATTTTACCTTTCAGAGATGAAGATGATACCAGAAAGTGCCATCAACATTTGAGAGGAGAAAAAGAATAACTAGATGGTGCTTAATATCTTAAGTTGGCTCTCCAATATTCTCTCTTGTGCTGAGGACTGTACCAAAGCTTGTTTCATCCAAAACATTCTTTAAGATTGTTATTTACTTGTAGAAAAAATATTCAGATTTTAAATAATAAAAATCCTGCAAGGTTTATTACATTTTTTTCTAAAAAAAGAAACAAAACTCCTTAAATAATTAACCTACTGTTATAGTCTTCTATACAGCAAACCTTAAAAAGTCTGTTGAATGGTTATCATCTACTTTATTACAGCTCAAAGAAACCTCTCTGTAAAGCAATCAGAACTTTAACCCACTCCCTTATAATTAATTATCTACAGAAATGCCATTATGAATTGAATGAGATGGTACAATAAAGCAGAAATGTTAATTTACCAATACGCATATTAAAGTCAGTAAACCATGAAGCCTCTGAGCCAATTAATATTTCCTTTATCCCTGGTGCTAAGAAGGGAACACAGGCTCATGGCAATAGCTGCAGCTTAAGAGTAACACAGAAATTTTTTCATTGGGCAAGTCAAGGTTTACATCTAATGAGCTTTTCTGTGTCACCGTATCCTTTCTTGCCATGCTGAAAGGACCTCATTCCAGAAAGAGCATCCTGACTAATTGAAGGCAATTCCAGAGCCTTGCAGTGCTGCCCCGGCCAGCTGGGGCACACGGGGGCAAGCAGCTCTCCAGAGCATCTTCTTGGTGCTCCCTGACTCCTGCTGCTCCTGGCCCTTTCCATAGGCCACCTCAGAGCCAGCCCTCGTACCCCTGCCAGTCCTCGTTCTCTCGGGAGCCACAGCTGCAACACTGCAAATTCCACAATATAGGAAGCTGCAAGCAAATACTAAATAATCACCTGAAGCTACTGAAAAGGGAGTCATGCCAAAAAAAAATAATAATAATAAAAAAACCCCAAAACCACAAAGGTAGACTTACATTCTTGCTTAAATGTGAAATACTCTGTTAAATGTCTACATTCATGATTCCCACGAAGTAAAAACAGTGTTTTGGGATAAAGGATTTTCAAGGCCCACAGATACAGCACACACTGAAAAGAAAAAAAGGAGAAACAGTTACATAATTCAATCACTTATGTCAACAGAAAGAACAAAATGTTGCATGCGAAAAAAAAACTACCATCATTTCTCAAATTAACTGTTCGTATACTGTTCATATTCTGTCTTCCCTCCTGAATTACCTTCAGCTGTGAGGGCTGTCAAGCAGCACGGCTGGGCCTCTCAGCAAAAACCCTGTGCTCCACCTGGCAGGGCACACTGAAATACCCTCTGGAAGCAACTGCAGTGAGAGCTGCATTTCCTCACCTAAAGGAAAGGCTGCCCTAGAACTATTTAACTTTTACTTCAGGAAATACCTTAGCTTCTGATGCAACCGATTTTTTTTTTTTAACATGCATACTTGCACTCAACAC
The DNA here is from genome assembly GCA_034781795.1 of Crypturellus tataupa. Classification (NCBI taxonomy): domain Eukaryota; kingdom Metazoa; phylum Chordata; class Aves; order Tinamiformes; family Tinamidae; genus Crypturellus; species Crypturellus tataupa. The sequence goes on along the minus strand of JAWLRI010000035.1, from coordinate 1,203,300 downwards.
CTCTGTTGTTCATTTGTTTTGTACAAATAACAGAGGATAATTCCACAAACCTCCTGTATTAAATGAGGTTACTACAAAACTGCTGCAGACCCTTTTGTCTTTTGAGCATATTTCTATTTGAGATGACATTTCTTTTCAGACATGTTTGTCAAAGAAAAAAATAGAGGACATAGTGGGGCTGACCTCGGCGCAGATCTCTCAAGACCCTCTGATTAAAATTTCCTTTGAAAATTGCACTCATACAGTAATGATGCCAAAAGTATTAGGAGATTCTTGACAAACGAGCAAAACTTAAAGAATATTTATCATTTATCTAATACTACGCGAGTCAGGCACTCGGCTACCAAACTCCTGTCGCCACACAAGTCAGACATTTGTGTAAGATCCCGAGTGACAGTTGTGGCCTCACTTTGCAGGCTCAGCCTCCCTATTGCTGCCAAGCTGATAAGCTCGTCTCATCTTTTAGGGAAGAAATACAAGGTCCATGGTATGACAGAAAATGGGAGCTGGAAAACTGTTCTGAACATTTGCTCCCTGACTCCTTCCTTTCCTACGTGTACGTGTCCTGACTGTTACCTAAGAAAAAAAGTTTTAATACTTACAGATGCAACTGCTTCACCAATGAGCTAGTTCTTTCACTGACAAAATCTGCTTTTTTATTTTAATAATCAATAGCTGAGAGTTCCAGAACATCCTAGCAGTTCTGTTTAGAGCAAAGCCACCATTTTTATCAATTTAAATCCTCTAAGCATGTACAGTAATGAATGAACCTCTTGCTAAAGAATACAGTATTTTAGTCTCTCTTAGTTTTTGCTTCTTCATTCGCCTAGTGATCCTCACCCTTAAGAAAAGCGGCAACGTTGTTTTGCTTGTGCCAAAACCCACACTCGCTGTGGATAATTACATGCCAGCAGGCACTTTACAGTGCCACAGCTGGTCTTGAATTTATTGCATGCAAACATCTGGGTCGCCTGTCTGCGCTCTGGGATTTTTGTTGTGAGGGTTTGGAGGCAGCTGAATAGAGCAGAAGTGAAGGGCAGGGTGGTCTGCAGGACCTGGGAGACTGGTCCTCCTGCTTGCAAAGATGGGCAGCCTCCGAACTGCCACCTCGGCCTCCCAGGCACGGCTGCAGGGGAATTGCCTCGCATTGCTAGGGCACGGGAATCACCGGCTATAGCCCGAGTCTACGAGGAGAGTGTTCCTAGGGAACATTTTGTGCAGTTTGTGCCAGCATGACCTCAGCTGCGCTTTGAGGATTTCACTTGAACAGAGGAAGAGGCTCCTCAGTGCAACCGCAGGGGAATTCTGAGCTTGTGGACAACTTTTTGGCTTCATCATTCTTCCAAATACTGTTGGAACCTTCAGCTTCCCTGAATCTCCTGCTTCACGCAAAGCTTGATGCAAACATTGCGAGACAAGAAGTTTCAAATGACACCTCCATTCATGCGAGAGGAGTTTCAGCTTCTAAAACTGAATCTAAGATACCCCCAGGCTTCTACTCCTGCCATATCACCTTATAATTGAAAAAGGCATAATGATGAGTGCTTAGGTGAAGTGCTTTATTGGGAAAAGAAAAGAGACTGCTTTAAGATTTCCTTTGTAACTAAGATTTTTACTTTCATTTTTGAAGGTATAAAACCTTGGCAGGGTGGAAAGAAGCATTGAGGAAAGCCTCCAAGTTTTATCATCTTGGTTTTAGGTTCTCACTTATGAGTAGATCACATTGCATTCACTTGTTTTTTTTCTCCTCAGGTTCCCTTTGAAGGATTCAGACAAAGACAAGGTAACCGGGAAGCTGTTCCCAAGATCACTGCAGTCCAGAGAGATCTGGGCTCCCACGCCACGATGCAAGTACTGTAAGCCCATCGTCCAAACTCTGTTTGGATGGAAACATATTTAGAGCTTTCTTTGTTTAGGTAAGTTCTTTTTTTTTTCTCCTCTTTTTTTCTGCTCAAAAATTAAGTGATATCATATTGGTTGACAAGAACTAATTAGCAAATTGCTTCCTTTCCATGTGAACTAAGACATTCTGGCTTTATATTTTAAGTATACTTTACATACTGTTTTTGTTTGTTTTTTTCTTCTTTAAATCAATGTGAACTGTCTTACCATCATTTAGGTGTGTGATAAATGTGGGCATATAATCTCTAACTATTTAGTAATGCTGCTTCCCAAGAGCAAGATTTAAAAGCCTCCTTTTTATTTTCCTCCACGTTTCATCATCATATATCATTATGACCCTTCAAAAAATGCACAGCAGTGACCTTATAATCTGGACTCCCCTAGGGTTATTTTTGGCCTGTCTCATTTCTTACCTCTTGGTATTGAACAAATGGTACTGCCTCACTACCTTACGTGCTTGGTGCCCTTGTCACTGAAGCAGTAGCTACGTTAGGTTTCGGAGCTGAACTACCTCCCAGATCCCACAGTCGGGCTGTTCTCCTGCTTACTCCAGGCATCCTCACCATGAGGAAAAACACTCTGGGAACTGAAGTATCACACAAGTCAAAGCTATGCACCATCAAGACTGACTAAGGATTTAACTTTAGTTACAGGCTGTATTTGAGTCTTCCTACAATTTGAAACCGTGGCACCTTCTGCAAGGAAAATCCAAACCTCCAGACCTCTTGCACAGGCCTGAAGTTATAGGTAACCTTGAAAAACACAGATTGTCACCACAGGACTGCATCCACCACACAGCAACACCCTCAACATGGTGCTCTTGCTTGTGCGTGCTCTTGGCTTTGTGACTGTGCCAAGGACCTTTCATACTGGAAAGGATCATTTGAGCCATTCATCACTGCAGATGCTCTGCCAGCTAGGGCATAGTATCTTAAGAGGGCTTATTCATGCTATAACTAACCCAGACCTTTCCCAAGTATGAAAACTGCACCTTCAGCTGCACTCAAATAACCACAGCACCTTGCAGAAATGCAGCTCCCTAAAGGAGAGTAACTATCTCAACAGAACATATGATCTTTAGACTTTTAACTGCACTCACACTCCTGATATGAATATTTATTATGTCTTTTATTTCAGGAGCAAATGAAGACACAGCATTTGTAACGAAAATAATTACAAGCAATGCAAATTCTTGCCATTCCTAAGCTACTATCCCTCGAGCACAAGGAAATAAAACTTCAGACACTACTGAAAGTTAGGTTAAAAAAAAAAAACACAAAAAAATATGTAGTAATGCATCGCCTTCACTGCAGCTGGGCTTTCATTCTGCAGTTGCCAGCTTTCAGGGCATGAAGAAAAATCTCCTCACTTCAGGCTCTGCTGCAGAACAGAGATAAGGAAGCACCTAGAGCAACCAGAGTTTCTTCACTGACAACTTATGGTTCAGCAGACTTCTTGCAACTGTGCCTCTGTTTTACCTGTTCTGCGCCTTTCTAAAATCAGCACCCATGCATGTAGAGGTTACATGTTTAAAAACAAAAGCCTACTCTGTAGAAAGCAACTTTTCGTGGAGTAGCTATTTTTCATATTATGCCAGAATCACATTAAAAAAAAAAAAAAAAGTTGAATGTCCCCAAGCCGCTTTAGGATCCTGTTTTAACACTTGCATGGTATTTCCTCAACTCTAGACTTTAATTGTTGAAACATTCTTCTAGCGTGTCTCCCAAATGCTTTTGTTTCAAACCATCATATATGAAACATTGTTACTTGCCCTATTTTCTTTACTAGTGCTCAGATATGTTACTCCCAGGGAGTAACTGCAAACTTTAGAAGTCTCTTTTTCCCCCTTAATTTCTCCCCTCATTAGCACTTTAGTCACTGCTATCTAAGCGCCTGCTCCTAGCTCTCCTTGCTGGCCCTTGTGCCCTGCACCAGCTGTGGAAGCAGGTCCTACGAAGCAGGAGGGAAGCACTGAGGGCAAGGGTTGTAAGTCACCTCTGGGCACTGGCCCGCAGTCTCTACCTGCACCCAAATGGAGATGTTGGCATGCTCTGAGGGCAGGGAAACTAGTGAATATTTAGGCTCTGAGAAGCATCCCCAGCAGAAAAGGAGATCTTACAACATGCAAATTATTGATACAGGGCAAGATATGTGCTATTGCCAAACAGAAAAGAAAGCCAAGGAAATTTAGGATAATTGAAATACTAGTTTATTCTCTGCAAAAAGAAAACAACTGACTTTCCCAGTAAACTCTTCCCACTAGCCAAAGATAGTTTAAATGAAGCTGTTTATTGAAAACATGAACACAATGCAGTAATGGAGAAGGCTGGACAGTGTTTATTCTTCCAGCAGAGATCTAGAAAATGCATGTGCACTTGGGAGATGAGAAACACAATTTAACCAGCATCTGCCTCACCCACAGCTTACTAACAAGAATTTACTATGTGCATTTGCTTTCCTGAGAGACCAGTTACTAATTTCTAGAAGTTCACACAAAAGCACCAGATTCTGGGTCTGACAAACCAATATCTGATGTTTACCCTCTCTCCAAACATCTCACTTGGTTCTTTCTAGAAAAATATCACAAAACCAGTTTTTCTTCTTCTGGAATTTTGACATTTGCATTTGGGGAAATGAACAAGCGTGCATGTCTTAAACCTCCAAACACAGCATCAGTTTTGTGTGGTTTGAATTTTGGCTTAATATGCACTATCTTAAGTATCTGCTCTGTCAAAAATGACCAAGATGAACCTTGTGATATACAATTAAAATATACACCGGTATGTTTAAATCTGTATGTAGGTGGGATTGAGCAGGAAAATTGCAAGATTTGTGTGACATTACACTTGCTATTTACTGTGTCACTTTTCAAACAATTTGCTGAAAAACAGTCTAAGTATACTCCTCTCTACCACAGGAGATTTACATCTCACTTGCAACAGTTTTCAGACTCAGATACACCATTATTCCTTAGAGCCCATTTCTGCAGTATCACTTATGCTCTAAATACCCCTTGGATTTTTCAAAAAGCTGATCTGATCCTCTGGGGTCCTTTTACCCATGACCATCAGCTTGTTTCAAAGTGAGATCTCAGAGTTTTCTACCGTGGAGTCCAAGCCCTGGGACAAGCACAGCATGGCAATGTTACCAGCTACCAAATGGAGGAAACAAGTGCACTGTATCAGACTCAGCACTTGCACAAGACTGTTTTTCTAAGAGAGAAACGGCTCAGGTTCTGCCTAATGGTCAAAAGGAAAAGGGAACGCGGCTGGGGAATACAGATGTGGCCCAGGCCAAGCAGCAGTGCCCTGTCTCCAGCTCTTCGATCCACCTGCCTCAACAACTCTGATCCTGCAATGCCTTATTGAGACCTAATCTTAAAGGCATAAAACTCACTCTGTCCAAGCACCGGAACTAGCTCCAATTGGTGAAACAGAGCACACATGTGAAGGATCGAGCAAGCCTTTAGATGCTTTACAGAGCAAGGACTGTCATTTCTACTGAGTGCCTTACACAAACACTTCTCTTTTCCCTTCTGCATTACCAAGTGCCTTCCACCTACCTTATGGAGTTTCTTCTTCTCCTGATCTTAATGATAATAGCCTACATTATATAGTAGCTTTCATCCAGAAGAATCCCAAATACTTTGCAGCCCACAGAGAGGATTATCTCGCCCACTGTCAGAATTCAGCTCGGTCGAGGCTCAGTGGTGTCATTTTTATGCTAGATAGTGTCATACAGCAATTCAAGGGATTTTTTAAAGCTTATATTACTGAAGATTAGTACCTCGGACCACCTACTTAACCCACTGTCTTGGAAAGACCCCAACGCCGCAATGTCTGTATGGGCAGAAAGGGGGAGTGCGACAGATAAACAAATAAAAGTACACGGGGCAACTGATGCAAGAAAATATGTACTGAGACCAGGTGAGTTGAGCACCCTACCTTGTAAGCTGGCTCAAAACATGGGCAGAGCTGGTGCCTGTTGGACATACTCACGTCCCCAGGGCATACTCTGCCACCAGGAGCAGCCCCACAAGCTGCCAAATTGCATCCTCATCCGTTCCTCTTCCTTGGCCCTACTTCCTATGCTAGACAGTCAGTAGCTTATGCCCAGCTGCACAGCTCTAACTCTGACTATTCTTATAAAACAGAAGCCTGTTTTTCTGAAGGCAGTCCTTCATCAGGGTGACAGGTGGGGACAATCAGTTATGTGACCAAAGATACAGTCATTTGAGTCTTAAATACAAAAAGGGATAAAGGAAATGACAATTCAGACCCTTCCTTTGGGTTGACAGATGCCAGCACTGCTTCAGTGAAAAAAGATGAAAAAACCTAACAATTGAATATATTTACTAAATATATATATATGCAGATTATTAAATGAATAACTTTAAGGGATTTATTTTCTCTACTCTCCTTTTAACGCAAACAAGTTATTTCATTTTGTGTTATATAACTTCTTCTCTTCTTTAATCAACAGTAGCCCTGGAGTAAATTTTAGCAAATTCAGACACATACTTTCAAGCTGAAGCAAAACCATTTGTTCTATTTTTCATATGAAAGCATATACATAAGTGAAGAAAAAACTCTCAGCTTCCTGCTAGGACACTGGCTCAATCCAAGTCTGGAGGAGATACGAGCTAGTCTATCATAAATGAAAAGAGCATTTCAAGATTCAGCAGCACGAAAGTTTAAGCCTGAATGACCCAACTCCAACCTTCCCCGTGAGTCCAGCATGCAAACCCAAGACAATAAGCGTAGAGTTCCCTGCTCAGCACGGAGCAGGCAAGGGCAAGAGGAGCCACACGTGGCACGAGGAAAGGCCTCAACACAGCGTTGTCTTGGAGGGGCTCAAGGGAACTTAATCCTGACTAGATAAACTATGAGACCAGTCTAAGCATGACTTAGAACAGACGGACAAGATAACCTTGCAGTGCTCAAGTGTTCAGAGTTTTGAACTGGAAGTATATATTTCTACTTGTAGAATGTGCCACTTCTGAAGATTCATTTTAAAATATATTTTAAATACATTTTAAAATGAACTAATAAATCGTAAGTGGTTTTACAGAATCTTAAAAATAAGCATCTTCTTTATAAGTGAATATAAAATTGCCAAGACAATGCACTAATCCATTTCAAAAACATACTACAAGTAGCCAGCTGTTTGTGACTACATAGTCTGCTTTAGTACGACAACAATGTACTAACACGCCATGGTCTGCCTTCAGTGTTCTATGTAAAAAAGGCAGAAGGGCATGTGTTCTTCCATGCTGCCAGCATTAGTCACAGAAACACAGCCTCCTCTCATAGGATCTATTCTGCTTCTAATAGATAATGGCCTTCTCTCTGAAAGAAAAGAGTTGCTGCTTGAACTTTTCAGAGAAAAAGAGCCAAGCTGCAGCTCAAAAGCTGCTGCGAACGTTTCTGACTTAGTGTTTAGTGACTAGCTCAGCTGTGAACCTGGCTGAACAAAACCATTTTTCTTTGCCAATCATGGACCTTGACTGTGAGTTTGCAAAGCTGAGCAGCACAGCAGAATGGAGCACAAAAAAATAAAAGAAAATCTGGTTTATTTTATGAGCACTGGAATGATGGACTTGAGTGTTCCATATTCCTTAGATCTTCTACCCACAAAACAGTCTAAGTAACTTGTCTTGTCATTCATTTTGCCCAACTCTTTTCTAATAGCTCAGGTCCTTTCCTTCCCTTTAGCTCGTACATGCTGCAGAGCAGGCTGCCTTCTCTGCTCTTTGGATAGTCACTAGTAGAACTAAGCTCTGCAGCTGACCTGCACACACAGTGGGATTTAGCTGGATACCACACAACTTTTATGAAAACCCCAAGAGTGACATTTAACATGGATTTCTCTTGTCCACAGTGGTATCCTCAAGGACTTTAGGTCATCTCAAGCTGGTTAAACTATACTGTTAAAACACATAATAAGCTGCAAGCAATTTCACAGCCAAAAAGAGAAAAAACGAACTTACTTCAATGCTGAAGTACCCTCTGTCCACATAGTCCCCCAGGAAGAGATACCGCGTGTTGGCAGGAGATCCTCCCACTTCAAACAGTTTCATCAAGTCAAAGAATTGTCCATGGATGTCTCCACAAACTGGAAGAAATAAAGAGTAATGTTCAGTTTCACTATGCTAAGACTGAGGCACATACATTTGGAAGTCACTCACTTTCATAAGAAATGCACTTTGACAATTTTGTGTCTCACCCTCTAGTTAAATGATCAGTAGGAACTGGAAGCTGTTTTTTTTTCTATGATATGCATCCATGTTTGTACATAAAAGACTATCAGCTAATTAAAGGAGAACTGTTAGGCAAATTTGACCTCTATTTACTTTTACAAATATCTATTCATTCCTCCTCCACACAATACTGCCAACAGTAAGATAACAAATGAAAAATATTGAAGCAACATCTCTTCTTCCTTTGGTCTCATTTGCAAACCCAGACAAATTCTAGGAGACCTTCCACAGAAGGTCCCATACAAGCCACAGGCCAAACTGACAAACTGCTGATTTCCAGTCTCACCAAGGCCTGAAGAAACTGGGTAGAGAAGTGACTTGCTTGCTCAAAGCACATCTTACACAGGAGAAGGCTATTTTTTCATGCTTTTACCTTTATCCCTCTTTAATCCCACAAAACAGGGATGTGTTTTACCTCAGTGAAGACAATCCAACAAGCTACTTGTCTAAAAACAGTAGGTCTGTACAATGACGGGGGGCAGAGACGATAGGCAGCCAAGGAAAAGAATTATGAAGAGATTGAATAACTTAATTATGAAGAGATTGAATTGTAGGGTGAGAGAAACTCATCCTCACACTACAACAGCAATACCACCTCTTATTTACATTTAGGATAAATTCAATGGACTTTGGATGCCCTCTTTGATGCAACAGTTCAATCTTTGTATTCAAGCAATGCCCTCACTTGAACTTTTAGGCAGAAATTCAGGCAGAGGCCTTGTTACACCAAGCATGAGCGAACCTTCAAACTACTTCATGGCACAGCAAAACTCAGGCCACATCTCCACATGTATATCAGTACTATACAGCAGCTGTGACACCAAACCCAACCAACTGGAAAGGCAGACAGTGTTCGAATTTCATGTCCTTTACTCACAGCAGTGTCACATTATATTATTTCCTTATATGAAAACAAGAAGTTAAATCACTTTTTTCCCCCCCAACATATACACAGTAACAATGGGCCTACTATCATATTGCACAGCATACAAAACCTAAAATCAGTGAAATGTAGCAAAACACATTCAGCAGTCACTGCTGTCATGAATATTTATGTGAAACTACTGACACAAGTCATGAGTACTGGCTAGCTGAGAAACTTCCTGTGATAGAAACAGGGTATTTTTTCCTTAAAAACTACCTATACTTTAGTAATCATCACTGTATCACTTTGCATAATCTTCTTTAATTTCCATGAGTTTTAGATGAGAGTCTTCATGCTGAAAGCATCAAGAGCTCGGATTTCTAGCTAAGAAAAATAAGTGCCATTAATTATGCAAAATAAATAGTATTTTATTAATATAAAATCTGTTTCTCTACAAAAATTTATGCTGTATACAAAAAAAAAAAAATCATGTTTTGCTTGAACCCAGAAATCTACTGAGCCAAGAGTTATGCTTGATGTACTCCTCTGCACGGACACTGTGGGAAGATGAAAAACACTTCATGTATTGATGGCCAAACCAATCTGCTCTCCTAACTCCGCACAAAAAAGCTTTTAGTTATATAACTGTACAGTTCTAGCAATTATCGCCCGCCTCCATTTGCTCCAACTGTAAAAACGTTAAGTTGAACAAGAGTGAGAGATTCTAAATGGATACAACTTTTGCGCTTTCTCCAAAGGATAAAGAAACATCAACTTTTCTTGGGGAGGACATGTGTGAACAGGCATGTATAAATGCACTGAGACCCCTAAAAAGCAATCAAAGGTTAAAAAGCTTTCTCCAAGAGGCTATAGGTCAGCAAATTTGTCACAAACCAAAAAAACAGAAAGTTAAAGACAGTTAAGATGACAGGAAAGGAAAAAAAAGAAACAAAAAAAACCAAACAAAACACACACAAAAAAATGCAGTCTTGTAAACCACGAGTTAAAATTTTCATTCGGATCTTTGAATCCATAGCTGATGGAAGCTCTGGGTATTTTACATAGTACCTATGCTTCTTACACTTGATAGCATATCCAGAAACATATGCAGGAAGGGAAGAAAAAAAAAAAAAAAAAAAAAAAAAGCTTGAAACCCCTCAAATTCAACTTTCCCAAGCTATTCAAGTAGTTCCATAGAAGCATAAAATTAGTAGAGAAAACTGGAGAACATTAATGTTCAGATTTAATTTATGACAGTCAGACCCCAGAATTCCTATTGAAAGGCAATAATGTCAAACACAGATTATCTACTCACTGTTTGCCTAGGATTGCATGAAATAGGTGTGTCTACTAGAACCTGCTATGTATAAGGTCCTTAAATTAAAACCTCTCTTCAGTGTCCAGTTTGCACACTCACTTTGACCGAGGTTCTTGTTCGGCAGTTTAAGAACCGCACAGAGTGCAACTCCAGCTGTAGTTTAACCCTACCTGCTTTCTTGGCCCAGCGGAACCCCCACCTCCCATGCAGCAAGCTCCAGCAGCTCGCTCCACCCTGTATAAAAGAATCCTTTTATAACTGTTTTCAAGTCATCTCCTCATCCTTGAAATCCCTGAACCGAGTTCATTCTTGCAGCCAGAAACTTCAAGAACAACTTTTTACTTGGGGACTTTTAAGGAAGTTTGTAGCAAACCTGATGGAGGGGTGTGTGTTTTCGAATGCACAGGACTTCTCATGTAATTATTGGAGAAATCTTATTTCTGAATTCTTCTTTACTTGTTCAGATGGCTCCCTTGGTCACTTTGAATTCAGCTACTTCCAACTAAAATCCATTGGGCTGTACATTAGAGGACCAGGACTTCCCAAATATAACTCACTATAACTGCCTATAAAACACTGTTTTATTACAAAAATGGAAAGTGGGAATAGGAGGAGGATTTGGGTGTTTTTTTTTTTTTTAATTGCTGCCCTAATGCAAATTAACTTATGCTTCAAATGACTTCACCAAGAGGATCTGCCTCTGATTACATCAAAGGAACAAGCAGCAATGAAACAGAAACTACTGCATTAAAATTCTACTAGGACTGGAGGAAGCCCAAGGCTTAGCAGTGCTATTGCCAGCCTATTTATAGAAAACAAAGCGCTGGAGCAGTGTTTCAGACTGCACTGACTGCTGCCACAAACAAAATGCCTGAAAACGCTGTCCAGATTACTTGGATTCCCTTCGTTACGTGCAGCTCAATGCATAGCTTTTTTCCAACTGTGCCGTTTCCACGTCAGCTGCATACTGAGAACAAAAGTTATATGCACAGTACATCAAACACAGCCAATTGAGGCATTTTCTATACGCAGCAATTTGCATACGCTGGCTGCACTTACTTGCTCCTTTCCCATGCACAGCCTTAATTGGCTGAACGGTGCAGCCTGATAGGAAAATTCCATGTGTCCATTCCGAATAAATTGAGTGTCAAGAGATTATGCTCCCATCTGCAACACTCCATCATCCATTTCCACTGCTTAGCACAGGCTTCCACGGCTTCCAAAGACACCCAGTCCTGGGCGAGCCCTGTGCCAAGAGGACAGGCGCAGCGTGTAAGCCAGCACGCATCCCGGCTGCCTGCAGCCCGGCCTGCGAACTAGGACCCGCGCCAGGTCTCTACACCAGGTCCTACCTGGCATCTGCCAGGTCTCTCCCACTCAGCTACGGTGCTGCTTCTGAAGGCAGCAGCTCTCAGCCAGCAGGCTCATTTTTCTCCAAGATCCAAGAAAAAGTCATGGGTACAAGTCACGCATCTCTCAATCCTCAAGCCTGAGGGAGCTTTATTTCCAAGTGTGCATATGTTAGAGGAATACCATATGTTGCCACAACTGTATGAAACAAAGCGTTGCAGGTTTTGTGTGTGGCACACAATTTTGTTTTAATTAATTACCAAAGACTGAGAATTTTTTCATTCCTTTTTGGAGAGCAAGAAGGCAGGTCAAAAAGCAAGCAAAAGAGGAAAGCTTAAACATTTTCATCTGTGGCTGTTCCACAAAGCATTTCAAAAGATAAATCCAGTGGTTAAGTTAAATACTCTTCTTTACAGTTATGTAATTGTCTCTGCTTGTAAGAGAGGTTTAAAGAACTTGCAGACTTCATTACTTACTCAAAGTCAGAATCGTTCAGACAGCTTGGTAGGTAACGCATCATCTAAAGCAAACATCTACTACACTTAATACACTGGGCTCACGTGAGAGTTTGCTACACTAAATGCATGGCATATCACAGCTCCATCCTTCCAAGAACGGCAGGATCTCATTCATATTCATCTCGAGTTATCTAACATGATTACAGTGGGCTTTCATCTAGCTTTTTCTTTCAGTCATTGAATGCAGAATTGATGACTTCACCACAGTCGAATTGGTATCGGCAGCAAACTGCAGTCATGCATTTTCATCAGGAGAAATGTTTCCTGAAAGGAAGAGCAGCCTCCCCAAAGGGGCCAGCTGCAGCCCTGAGGAAAGAGCAGGCAGGGAAGCGCCAGGGGCCGCAGGGAAAGCCCCAGGCACTGCGGGAGCATGCGCGGCACCACTCTCCACGCGAGGCGGGCACAGGGGACTGCATGGAGCCCTGTGAACAGGTCAGGTGTCTGCCCAGATCAAGCCAAGCTCACTCTTTGTAACGGGAGGTAGTTTGCTCCCATCACCCCCAAAGGCTGCCACAAATTAATGACACTTGATGTGACAAGGCAGAGTGAGAAGGAGCGAGGAAGGGAAAACAGCACATCAGAGGAGACCTGCAGGATATTCTGGGGAAGGAGGAAGCAAAAAAGCTGCAGGAGCAGTAGCTAAGCCTATGAAAATATCTTCAGTAGCAAGTTTTTAAAAATAGCTTCTCAAAATTGCTTTACCACTTGTTTCATGAAATTATTTGCAGTGTCTCCAAACAAAAAAATCCATGTACCTAAACCTGGCAGGCGGAGTAGCTGCTTTGTGTACATAAGAGATCATTGGAAAGAACAGAATCTCAAGGAAACAGCCTTTACCGCTGGCTGGAAAACCTACAAAGGCAGATGAAACCCCCCTCCCTTGCCCTGCAGCCTGACTCCAGCTCAGTAAATGCTATTGCAGCAGTGAGTGCCAAACCAAAACCTTCAGATTCAGGTTGAAGGAATGTGCAGTGACAGGAGAATGGAAATGCATTTTTTTTTTTTTCCTTTCTTTCTTTTTTTTTTTTTTTTTTCTCCTTTATTTTTTGTTTTTGTCCTCTATCCATTTGCCTCTTCCCACCTCAAAGTCAGTGGGGAAAGGCCCTGACCACCCCCATAGCAGATGCGCAATCAGGTCTCAGGGAGAGAAGTGACAAGGGATGCAAGGAAGCAGCGCTCCTCCGCACACATGGAAGAACCATAACCAGCCCTTCCCCAGCCACCTCCCATGGTGAGCACTGCCCAGAGCCTTCCCCTCAGCACACGGGACAGCAAGCACCAGTTATTCTCTCTTGGTCAGCACCGAGCACTGCCCATTCCACACAAAGCCCCATCAAAAGAATTACTTGCAAGTACCCTGGTGCCTGGGTCAGAATTTCCAGATCATATCCTTTGATCATAGTTATTTATGGCAGCAGGGAAATTCTCTCATCCTTAGTTACACAGAAGTGAAAAATAAAGGCCTGGCAACATTCACTAATTTGCAAAGTCACAAATTCAGTCAGTAGAAAGGCAGGGACAGCCATGGAGGGAGTGGAACACCTCCTCCTATTGCTTCGGCCACCGAAAAGCCCAGCCTCAAAAACCGGGTACCGACTTGCAGGCTATTTTTTTTCCTCCTTTACCTGAGGATAACATTTGTCTGCGCAGTTTCCTCACACTGCGCTACTGCAGAATGGCCTTACACGCCTTCACATCCCCACTTGCCATTTTATAAAGAAGCAGAGTTGCTAGACAAAAGGCATCCCTCTTCCTCCAGCACAACAATTTTTCTTATCAATGGCAGACAGACATTCCCTCAACATGAGCCAAGGCGTTTTATTACCTGTGAACCTATAGCCCTCTGCTCAGATTTCTCAGAAACAGACATTAAAGGGAAAAAAATATATATTCCTCATACTCTGAGGTCTTACTACGCAACTGGCAGCACTGACATGCATGCTTGCACACCACCTAAGTGGGAAAACAGGCCCCATTAGCTTCAGAAAAACTCTGCATTTGGGTGCAGTGAGGGTGTGTTCAGAGCCACAGAGAAAACAAAGCAGAAGCGCAGGCAATCAGAGGGTTAAGCCTAGCTTGGGTACCCAGGCCTTGAATGGCCATAAGCTACTCTTTTAGTCTGACCTACTAAGCTTCCCATAGTCATTTCTGTCCCGGTAAGAGCTCATACTTCAGCTAGGTAGGGAAGCCAGGGCAAGGAAAAGATGTCCACAATAATTTCCTCCTGCAGAAAGCATATGATCTTGAGTAGGTGGTAAAATTCAGATGCTGATTATAAATCAACAGGACTATGTTAAGAAGCTGCTGGGTTCTCAGAAGCTACCACTACTCACGAAAAAGGGAAGACACATTTTATGGGAGACTGCATTATTTTGTCCAGCTTCATTTCAAACATATTTGAAATCGGTAATGAACAAAGTTTTATAATAACTCTGCAAATTTAGCTACAGCTTCGCTGACATGATCGCTAGAAAAAAATGACTTGGCAAATGTACTGTTTAAATACAGAACTGAAAAAAAATTAGTCCAGAAAAAGAGAACCTTCTCTCACTTAGAGGCAATTATGAAAATGAACACAACCCCCCCAGTTACACTGGCTATATAGAACAGCTTGACTGTTTATCTTTAAATAACTTCTGCTATTGGGCATAAAGAAAGTAGATGCAAATTAGAGAGGGGGGGGTAGGGGGACACAAACTGACCTGGTCCTCCTCCTATTTTATCCTGGTTTGCCAGCTGAGCAGCCTACATCTCACAGAGGAAGCTCTGCGGGGAGGGTGCAGCACCTGCCATCCAGCAAGAGTCTTACCTCTAAGAGAAAACAGCTTTCAAGGAGAATATTAGGTGAAAGATGAAATAAGAGGAAGGGGAACGGAAAATATATTATTTTAGTGTAGGTCCTTATGGTAATTTTATGGTCTTAAATCTATCAGCAAAACATGACATCCTGCCAGGCTTATGATGCAGTTAAAAGTTTTTTTTTTTTTTTTTTTTTTTTAAATACTCACAGACCAAGCATTCCAACAGGAGCTTAGTAAATATTTGAACATCTTCCTAATTAGCCAGACAATTTAATTGGCTTTTGATCTGGCTAAATTTGATATGTGAATAGGATATCCACACTCAAGGATCTCCACCACTTCTCTCTGCGGTTCTGGGAGAGAAGCCTCCATTACTTGGGCCAGCTTCAGTTGAGCCAGTTATATGAACGTGCAAAGGGCAATCGTAAAACACACTGTGTGAAAACACTCCTAAATCCAGCTCCATATGTAACAAATCATTGCAAAGACTTGGGATTTTAATAAAAATTCTATGCACACCAGAGATCACATCCATGAATAAGCCCTGAGTCAGCTTTCGTAGCATTTCATATTTGCAAAAACAAGATTTTCAGGACATTTGGGGATCCAGCTACAGAGAGGTTTATCAGTTTTGATGGGAGCTATGCGATTATTTCTTCCAGAGCACTTCCCAGTCTATCTGTTTTCAAAGCATATGGAATGAATTATTAATCCCAGTACAGTGATGAAGATGCAGAAGTTTGTCTCAAGATGGCAGAGACATCCAAGATACCAATTTTCATTGAAATTTTAACTTCAAGGAAAAAAAAAAAATCTCTTGATTCCACGATTCACTTGATTTATCTTTATGTCTACTTGCAAGTACCTCGGGACAAGAAATACAGAAGCTCTACCACTCTGGAATACAAGGAAGTTTGGGGGGCTTTTTAGGCTACTTAGAGAATTTCCAGATTAAATTTTGTCATAACTGTGACATACATAATCTAAAAATGAAGCACTCTATGTGACTCTTCAGAAATGGTTTTCAAACATAATATAACATACATATGTATGTTTAAATGCAGTATGTATAATATAGGAAGTATCTGTAAATCCATCTTGTTTCTTCCAGAATCAACAACATTCAAAGAGCTTTTCAGATGCTTTAACCAGAAAAACATGAGCCGAGACTCACTGCTCCACACCAGATCTTTTCTGACAGAGCAATTCCAACATTAAACAAAAAACAGCAAATCCAACCAACAGAAAGTAACTGCATTGTAGAGTAGGAGAAAAAAAATACCATCCTTTAATACAAGATTATGAAAGTCAATTAAAAAAATGAAATATAGATTTTTGCAAAAGATGATACTGCAACTATAGCTATGCATTCTTCATGTGAGGGATAGCTGTACAGCTATATGAAAAGACTGCCGTACCACTGCACACAAAACAATCACAGAACGGTTAAGGTTGGAAGGGACCTCTAGAGATCGAGTCCAACCCCCCTGCTCCAGCAGGGACACCTACAGCATGGGGCACAGGGTGGCATCCAGGCAGGTTTTGAAGATCTCCAGAGAAGGAGAGTCAGCCAGGACTCTCAAATCCCTCTCCACAGAGCTGCTTTCCAGCAGGTCAACCCCTAATCT